>SJYC01081595.1:0-14627 GCA_006408675.1 Madoqua kirkii | reverse complement strand
AAAAGTTTTTCTTACTGCTGAATGATGTAGTTTTTTTCTTTGAATATCCAGCAGAGGGCATGAAAGCCTACCTATAATTCTAGCCCAATAGCCAGATTTGATGTAATGGCTAAATGAAACCATGAAGCTAAGTTTTTGACAGACCCTAGCAGACTGTAATAATAATGAGGTTCGAATTTGCAAAGAGGAATTTTGTACTTTAGCTCACATTTCTCACAATGAAGCTGAACATCAGACAAGATACATGCCATCAGAAAGTCTAGGTAATTTGAAATATACTTCTGCAGATGATGTCTGTGAATTTGAGCTGCCTAAAAAGGCTGAGTAATTTATGTATATGCTTCTCCCGTGGACTGTAACATCTACAGAACTGACCCTGTAGGGCTAGTCTGTTCGTTTTTTTTACCTGACTCTGAGTTCCCCTTTAATTTTCAGCTTTGTAGTTCCAAATTTGTTTCATTTGTGTTAGGAGCACAACTTTTATAAAATACAACCATAAAATTCAATATCTCTCACGGAAATGAAATAGAGCTAGGATAGGACTGTATAGTATTCAGGTGAGCAATAAAATGAAACTCCAGCAGAATATTATATTTAAGGCAAAACGTGAAATACTTCAGGTTTGAATAAGAGAAAATGACACAGTGAAAATGTGTTGGCTAGAAGGCTCCACTTTCAATGATTTTTTTTTTTAATCAGAACAAAGAATATAGAGCATACGTTTTCAAGGAATCTTTCAGGTTTAAATTCCTTTTGCTTTGTGATTTTGTACAAAATAACAATACAAGCCCCCCCCCCGCCCCCGTTTGATACTATATCCTGGAAAGTAGTATATCTTTTTATTTTACTAAATGTTGTTCTGGAAAAATGAAATGAAAGTAATATCTGTTTACAAAACAGCATAATTTGGTGATAAACAAAAGTGTAATTGCATTTGTGAACTTAGAAATAGTTTTTTTTTCCCCTTCCAGAATTATGTCAGGGTAGACATACTATCCGCCTGATGAAACAAGCAATGTATACCAATCAAAATGTCAGGTATTTATAACAATAAAATGAAAAATGGGCTTCCCTGGTATCTAAGACAGTAGAGTCTACCTGCAAAGCGGCAGACCTAGGTTCAGTCCCTGGGTTGGGAACATCCCCGTTGGAGGGCTTGGCAACACACTCCAGTCTTCTTGCCTGGAGAAAATCCCATGGACAAAGGACCCTGGCGGGCTAACGTCCACAGTGTTGCAAAGAGTAGGACATGACTGAGTGACTAAGCACAGCACAACACAAGATGAAAAATGGTATTGCTCAGAAGCCCTGAAATTATCAATGAATGCACATATCATCATTTCACTATTATGTTTATTGTGGGAAGGATTCCTCTTTGGAAAATCTATTTATGGGTTGCAGTAATTAAAACTATGAGAATTCCCTTTAGCTAGTAATTAATATAATTATAATATAATTACATCTGTCTTTATATTTAATAAAACATCAGTTTTCTTTTCCCATGGATATGAAAACTGAATTCATGAATCAATTCAGATTACTCTCTAATGTATGTATCTAAATCTGGATAAATTTATAATGCTAAAAAGTCTTAGTTACTGACTAATTGCTATTTAGATTTAGACGGACCTGAGACAATTAATTTTTTCTTAAAAAATATTGTTAGATACAAATAAGAAAACCTAAGTATTTATTTTAGGACTTCCCAGGTGGCGCTAGTGGTAAAGAACCTTCTTGATGTCTGGGGAGTTTGTAATTTCCTCAGTTCTATCTCATCCCAACAAAAAATTTGAAGCAATGGACAGACCAGTGTTATAGCCCTCAGACGGACCAGTGTTACAGCTCCATGTTACAGCTCAGTTTTATTTAGAAAGTAAAGGAAAATACATCCTTGCGGCATAAGGGCATGCTAACCCAAAAGACATGAAGAGAAGAGAGGCCCCCAGTCCAACTTTGGCTCCTCTTTTTCTGTTTTTTCTCCTCCCCCTGGGCCTGCCCTATGTAAATTGGGCTAGCCAGGAGTGCTCTTTGTTTTACCTGAGGTCCTCACTGTGGTCCTCGGACCGTCCTTTGTTCTATTTTTGTGGGCTTTTCCCTTCCTTGTCTTTTAGCCACCGCCATTCTGGATTCCTTTTTCCTATTTTAACTACCTAACATTCCTCCCCTCAAGAGATAGGAGGCCCAATTCTTTGGGAATGGGGGCATTGAGACCTTTCTGGCTGCTTCCTGCTGAACTGGGATAGCGAGGGGCATTGGGCCTCCCCCTCTTGCTAGTTTTAAGCTTCAGAGCCCTTATAGCAGTGTCCATCTAAGGGTAAGTTATATTTTCTGTGGTTGACTGTAGTTTCATATATCCTTGTTGAATTGGCACTGCATGTTGTAGCTTGTTGACCTGGGCATAGGAAAAAATGGGTTAGATAATAACATGGAGCAATCATAAGCAGCATCAGTATGGTGATAATAAGGACTGGTAGGGGGATTGGCCAACTCCAAATTCCAGATTATAGCCACCTTAAGAACTCTCCAGCTCATTTTTTGAGATCCTATAGGGTCTGAATGTTTTCCTTGAGAACTGTGAAACTTTCTTTAACTTAGCTGGAGGTATTTACTCAAAAACAACACATCTCATTTAAGATGGCTCAAGTCTCTCCTTGTTCAGGGATCAGGAGATCTATCTCCTGTCTCTTTTGGATTACAAGCCTTGCAAAACTGTGTTGGCTGTTTGGCACTGTCCTGAGAAATCTTATCCCCAGAAACTTAATTTTGGGGGTGTTCATTAGAATGGCCCTCATTTGCAGTCCTGAATAGGTGTCAAGATCTCCTATAGGCTCACTGGTATACTGTCCTCTTTTGTCTTTTCCATGGCTTGACTCGTGAATAGTGAATCCAGGAGTCGTGTCCTGGTACATTGACTGCTGTGGTGGTAGAAAATATTACGCAGTAGGGTCCCTTCCATGTGGGCTGGAGTTGAGCCTTTGGGGACCCATCTTTTTAGATTTTAATTAGGACTTGAGTCCCTGGAGCCTGTAGTGGTGACTCTAGAATCTTTTGGGTCCTGGTTGACACCCCACAAGTGTATATCATGTTGGAACTGCCCAATAGCCATGGTATAAGACCAGAGGGTCTGAGCCTCTGGATCTAGGAAGAGGTCATTGACATAAACAAATGGTCTCTCATATAGCATCTCATAAGGACTAAGTCCAACTATTCCTTAGGGGCAATACAGGTGCAGAGCAGAGCTATTGGTAAAGCCTCCTTCTATCCCAAGGAGGTCTACTGGGTTATCTTTTTATTGCTGATTTTAAGAATCTTTCTACTTTTCCTGAAGACTGAGGCCTCCAGGCACAAAGGAGATAATAAGTAATTCCCAATGCTTTAGAGACCCCTTGGTTCACCTTAGAAGTAAATGATATCCCATTGCCACTTTGTAATGGCCTGGGCAGACCAAATCTCGGAATGATTTCATGGAGCTGTTTTTTTACAGCCTCCTCAGCCTTCTGAATCCTGGTAGGAAGGCCTTCAATCCATCCTGTGAAAGTATTCATCATGACTAATAGGTATTTATACCCTTCAGAAACTGGCATCTGGGTGAAGTCCATCTGCCAGTTCTCTCATGGGTAGGTCCCATGTCATTGGACAGGCTGGGCCAGCTGGGGTCTTTGCAATGCTTGGGGTTGTTTAACTGGCAAGTGAGACATGAGGAGACCACTAGCCTTTTAGTTGTTTGGAGGCCTGTTCTTCTGAAGGATCTTTCTAGTAACCTTTGGAGGGCCTTTTCCCCTAAATGAGTGGTGGCATGTAAGAAGTTAACCAACTTCCATCAGAGGTTCCCAGGCAGAAAAAAGAGTCTCTTTTTTTGGAACCACCCTATATGATCCTCTTGAAATCCCTCACTCTTAGCTTTAAGAGTCTCACCTTCAGTATATGAAGGAGTTTCTAGCAAATTAGTCTGTGGAACTAAGGTGGCAACCCCTACTTGGTCATTGTTCTGTAATGCCGCTCTCTTAGCTGCCTGATCGGCTGCTTGGCTCCCTCGTGCCACTTCCATGCTCCCTTTCTGGTGTCCTTTACAGTGGGAGATTGAAACCTCAGTGGGCAGATAAACTGCCTCCAAGAGCCCAAGGATTTGATCGCCATATTTGATTGAGGACCCTCAGGTGGTCAAGTGGCCTCTTTTTTTCCAAATAGAAGCATGTGCATGTAGCACCAGGAAGGCATACTTGGAGTCAGTGTAAATGACTTCTCTTTTCCCTTTTCCTAGCTCTAAAGCTCGAGTCAGGGGTATGAGCTAAGCTAACTGGGCTGAAGTACCTGGTAGCAAAGATTCAGCCCGTACGGTCTCAAAATTGGAGACTGTTGCATATCCAGCTCTTCTTTTCCCATTCAAGAAAAAGCTGCTTCCATCAGTGTACCAGATTTCCTCAGTAGTCTTGGCTGTAGGTTATTAACTTTCATCACTTTAAGTATGTCTTGCCATTCCCTCCCGGCCTAAAGAATTTCTATTGAAAGATCTGCAGTTATTCTTATGGGGATACCCTTGTGTGTTATTTGTTGTTTTTCCCTTGCTGCTTTTAATATTTGTTCTTTGTGTTTGGTCTTTGTTAATTTGATTAATATATGTCTTGGGGTGTTTTGCCTTGGGTTTATCCTGTTTGGCACTCTCTGGGTTTCTTGGACTTGGGTGATTATTTCCTTCCCCATTTTAGGGAAGCTTTCAACTATTATCTCCTCAAGTATTTTCTCATGGTCTTTCTTTTTGTCTTCTTCTTCTGGGACTGTTATAATTCAAATGTTGGAGTGTTTCATATTGTCCTGGAGGTCTCTGAGGTTGTCCTCATTTCTTTTAATTCCTTTTTATTTTTTCCTTGCTGATTCATTTATTGCTACCATTCTATCTTCTATTTCACTAATCCTATCTTCTGCCTCCGTTATTCTACTATTTGTTGCCTCCAGAGTGTTTCTGACCTCTTTTATTGCACTATTCATTATATGTTGGCTCTTTTTTATTTCTTCTAGGTCCTTGTTAAACCTTTCTTGCATCTTCTCAACCCTAACTCCAGGCTATTTATCTGTAAATCCATTTTGATTTCAAAATTTTGGATCATTTTCACTATCAATATTCAGAATTCTTTCTCAGGTAGATTCCCTATCTCTTCCTCTTTTGTTTGGTTTGGTGGTCATTTCTCCTGTTCCTTTACCTGCTGGGTATTCCTCTGTCTCTTCATCTTGGTTATATTGCTGCGTTTGTGGTGGCCTTTCTATATTCTGGGCATTTGTGGAGTTCTCTTTATTATTGAGCTTCCTCTCTGTGTGTGGGGTTGTATCAGTGGCTTGTCAAAGTTTCTTGATTAGGGAGGCTTGAGTTGGAGTTCTGGTGGGTGAAGCTGGATTTCTTCTCTCTGGAGTTCTGTGAAGTGTCTAGTAATGGGTTATGAGACGTCAATGGTTTTGGAGTATTTTGAGCTGCCTGTATATTGAAGCTCAGGGGCGTGTTCTTATGTTGCTGGAGAATTTGCGTGGTATGTCTTGTTCTGGAACTTGTTGGCCCTTGGGTGGTGCTCAATTTCAGTGTAGGTATAAAGGCGTTTGATGAGCTCCTATTGGATAATGTTCCCTGTATTCAGGAATTCTCTGATGATCTCAGGATTTGGACTTAAGCCTCCTGATTCTGGTTTTCAAATATATTTTTACAATAGCCTCATGATTTCTCCATCTATATAGCACTGATGTTAAAACATCTAGGTTAAAGATGATAGGTTTCTCCACCTTGAGGGTCAGCCCTAGAGGATCACTGAGTTACTCGGAGGAGAGAAGAGGGAGGGGGTAGTTAGAGGTGACTGGAATGGGATGAGGTGGAATCAAAAGAGGAGACAGCAAGCTAGCCCATAACCACTTTCTTGTGTGCGCTCCACAGTCTGGACCTCTCAGAGGAGTTCACAGAGTTATACAGGGAAGAAGAGAGGGAGGAAGTAGACAGAGGTGGCCAGGGGGATAAAAGAGGGAGATGAAAAGGAGGGATAGAGGTCCGGCCAGTAACCAGTTCCCTGAGTGTTCTCCACCTTCTGGAATACACAGAGATTCACAGAGTTGGGTAGAGAAGAGGAGGGGGAGGGAGGAGACAGAGGCCACCTGGTGGAGAAAAAAGAGAGTCCAAAGGAGGAGAGAGTGGTCAAGCCAGTATTCTCGCACTCATGTAAAATTGGGTACTGAAGATTAGGTTTTTAAATGTACAAAATTGGCAACAAATACCAAAATGCAAAGATTAAAAATCTGGAGTAGAGATTGGATTTTCAAAAATAAAATATTAAAGAAAAGAAGAAGAAGGAGAAAAAAAAAGAGGGGAAAAAAACAAAGCCACCAGATTTCCTCAGGATTGCTCAGAGGATCTTCTGACAATTCCTCTCGGGGTTTTGTCGAATGGTCCAAAGTTTCTAGGCAAGAGTGAAAGAGGAGAGAGCCCTTGGGAGTATGCAGGAGGATGGCTGGGTTAAGAACCTCACAAGGGGATATAGTGAGGCCTGGATTTTCCATCAGCACTACTTGATATCTGAGGATATTTTGATCAGACATCCATAAATGGTCTCTCCCATTTAGGAGTTGTTTCACTTGTAGGCTGGTAAAAATAGTTAGTTTTCCCCCCAAAGAAAATTTTATAGCGTCTTCTATCAGGATTTCTATAGCTGCAAGACTTCGAAGGCAGGGAGGCCAGCCTTGGGTGATTGGGTCGAACCTCTTGGATAGGTAGGCTGTAGGCTGGGGCTCAGGTCCCAACTTTTGAGTTAACACTACCAAGGCTATTCCTTTTTTTGTGGGCATAAAGTTGGAATGCTTTTGCTGGGTCTGGCAACCTCAAGGCAGGTGCTTGAGTTAAGGCTTGTTTTAGTGTGGCCTCTGCCTTCTTTTGAGGAGTTCCCCACATCAGTGGGATTGAATCATCCCATCCCTTCAAGCTTTCATATAAGGCCTGGGCAATTAGACCATAGTTGGGTATCCAGATTCTACAATAACCAGTTAGCCCTAGGAAAGCTAGCAGTTGTTTTTGAGTTGTAGGGGAGAGCAACTCGAGGATTCCTTGTACCGGATCAGAGGACAACCTCCTGGACCTGTATGTAATCCGAACTCCCAGGTAAGCTATCTTTGTCTTGACCATCTTTGCCTTAGCATGGGAGATTTTATATCCCTTCTCTGCTAAAAAGCTTAGAACCTGACTTGCATGTTGCTAGGAATTTTTCTCATCTGGAGAGCAGATTAGTAGGTCATCTACGTATTGTAATATTTTCCCATTAAGTTCCAGGTCCAGATCTAAGAGATCCTATCCTGGCTAAGAGTCTGCCCAAAAGGTGGGGGCTATCTCTGAACCCCAGAGGTAATACCTTCCAAGTCACTTGTTGGTGTTTTTTTCCTGGAGCCTCCCACTTGAGGGCAAAAAGATATTGGGATTCTTTAGCCAGTGGTATGCAAAAGAATGCATCTTTGAAATCCAAGGCTATAAACCACTTGGCACTAGGTGGGATTTCTCCCAAGATTATATAGAGATTGGGTACTGTGGGATGTAGGGGGGACTACAGGTTCATTTATGATCCAGAGATCTTGAACCAGTCACCAAGTTTCATCCTTTTTCCTTATAGGGAAGATCAGGGTGTTACACAGTGAACTGGTGGGGACCAATAGCCCACAGGCAAGGAATTCATTAGAAGCTGTAGTCCTTCCCCAGCTTCTCTTCTGAAGGGATATTTTTTCCTGTTAGAAAACTGAGTGGGATCTCGGAGGACAGTGATGACTGGTTCAGCTTCGTGGGCTCCTCCAGGAGTTCCCTGGTCCCACACTTGGGTGTTAATGTTGTTCTTCCATAGCTTTTGGTCCCTCTCTATTGGAGAGGTTGTAATGGTTTCCTCAGTAGTAACCAAAAGCTGTAGGGCTCTAGGGGCTGAAAACCTTTCCACCACAAGGGTAGTCTCCAGTTTAGTGAGTATATCTCTTCCCAATAAGGGAGTAGAACTCTTAAGGACCACCAGAAACTGGTGAGAAAATATGTGTCCATCCTAGTAACAAAGACCGACTCCAGTACTCTTGCTTGGAAAATCCCATGGATGAAGGAGCCTGGTGGGATGCAGTCCATAGGGTAGCTAAGAGTCAGACACAACTGAGCGACTTCACTTTCACTTTTCACTTTCATGCATCGGAGAAGGAAATGGCAACCCACTCCAGTGTTATTGCCTGGAGAATCCCAGGGAAGGGGAAGCCTGGTGGGCTGCCGCCTATGGGATCGCACTGAGTAGGACACGGCCGAAGCGACTTAGCAGCAGCAACAACAAAGAAGTACTCGGGTGAATCTTTTAGTAATTGTTTTTCCTGTTGCACCCAAAATGGTACAGGTTTGGGAGCAGAAGGCTCTGGAGTAGATCAGGACAGAGTAGGTAGCTCCTGTGTCAACCAAGAAATTCTCCGACACACCAGAGACATCTTATTGCACCCTTGGTTTCTGTTTTGTGATTTTTATCAATGACAGGTGGGCTGGCTGGAGTGAGCCCCTTCAGTCCTGTTAAACCATCATGAGGGAAGGCTTGGTGCTTGACCATTAGGCTCTTGGGTCCAAAGGGCAGAATGCCACCCGTTGTCCCAGTTGATGGCATTTGTAGCAAACCACTTTAGGAGACTTGTCACTTGTCTTTGGCCCAATGCCTCGCCTGTCTACAGATTAGGCATTTGCCTGGTGCCTTGTCCTTTAAGGACTCGGAGTTTGCCAAAGGGCTTCTCTGGAGGGTGGCCAGCATCTGGGCATGCCTTGTCTCTCTCCTTTTCTCCCTTTCCTGGCCCCTGGCTTCCCTCTCCTGTTCTCCGTTATAAAAGGTATTGGTGGCTTTCTGGACCATCTCATCTAAGCAGGCAGCAGGGTCCTGCTGCTGTAGCTGTTGTAACTTTATCCTAATGTCTGATGCACACTGGGACAGGAATTTGACCTTTAAAATCACCTGTCCCTCATAGGAGTCTAGGTCCAGATTGGTAAACTTTTGGAGGGCTTTTTTCAGCCTTTTCAGAAAGGCAATGGGGTTCTCATTGGGCTCCTGAGTTATTGCTGAGATGTGGGCATAACTGATTTCTTTTTGCTGGGCTGCATTCAATCCTGCCTTCACACAGATCAGAAAACGATCTCTTTCCCAGATGTGCTCAGGGTTATTATAATTCCCATTAGGATCTGAGGAGGGGACTGCAGTTTCCCCTACTGGGTTATTTATCACTTGACATGTGAAGCCCCATAGCATACAACTGGGCTTCCTTTAAGACCCTAGCATGCTCAGGGTCAGATAAAGTTTGGCTAAATAAGACCATGATGTCCTTCCACGTCAAGTCAAAGGCCAAGGTAATGTGTTGGAATGTATCTATATATTTGCCTGGGTCATCTGTATAGCTTCCCAAGGCTTGTTTGATCTGTCTTAGTTCTAAGAGGGAGAAAGGCTTATGGAGATATTGGACCTGATTGGTCCAAATTCTCCTCCAGTTTCAACTAAGGGAAATACTCAAGTTGGCTTTTGTGGAGGGGGTGCTCCCAGATATGGGGGCATGTTTAGATACAAGAAAGGAGCACCAGGCAACTCAGGAGCTGTGGGAGGTGAGCTTTCATGGCAGGGGTTGGGGGGGGTGGGGGGTGGTTCCTTTCTCTTGGTTGTCTGTGCCTAACACTATTTGCCTAGTAGGCTCACTTTTAAGGCATACAACAATCCCATACTTAAGCCAGAGTTCCTTCATATCTCTTAGTTGGAAGAAAATTTGGACATAGGGCATCTCTGTCCATTTATCTTGTCTTTTTCAGAA
Source organism: Madoqua kirkii (assembly GCA_006408675.1). Lineage (NCBI taxonomy): Eukaryota > Metazoa > Chordata > Mammalia > Artiodactyla > Bovidae > Madoqua > Madoqua kirkii. Next base: position 4,814 of record SJYC01081595.1, on the reverse strand, counting down.
TAAGTCTAGTTGCAGGATGGTATTGTAATTTAAACGCCCATCCTCAGGCCAGTGTTCCTTGTTCCCCAGAGGATACCATGGCCACACAGTGGCACAAAAGAATTTTAAGGAAATTCTCCTTAGAGTTAGAGGATTGAACAACTTCCAGTTATCAAGGATGCACCTCAAGGGCATCAGTCGGGAAGTGCATTGGTTATTTCCCATCTGAAAGACAGTGATAACAGGGAGGAAGAGAAAAAAGAAAAAACTAATAAACCTCCTCAATTTCCATGAGTGGACTTCCTTAGGGGTGAGTCTTTTCGAAGTTTATCCTACCCAGTACTGTTGCAACCTGAGAGCCAGGCATCCCTGGGTCAGGATGCAGATTCCCAGGCAGGCTGAGGCATGACAGAAAGCCTTTTGGAGATCGAATCGCCAGCCAGGTTGAGACAGGTTAATCTACCAAGAACTGGGTCCCTGGGCAGGTTGAGGTGTGTCGATCTCCTGGGATCTCTAGACTGGCAGATCCTCAAGCAGATTGAGGCATGACATGAGGCAGGTTGACCTCCTGGGGCCCTGGACTGGTCTCCAGTGTGACCAGTGCTGGGCAGGATTAAGGGGTTGTAATTTTAACTCATTGCCAGTTTGCTCACTGCAGATGGGAATAGATATCACAAAGTAAAGAAATCCAAGCCTCTGCCCTGAGACTGGGAACCTGCTGAAGCAGCTACAAGCCTTATCCTCTTACTGCTCTAAGGGAATGTAAGTCACTGATTTCCTCCCCTAGTCTTCCATAAAAGCAGGTTAGAATGTCTCCAGTGGTAAGTATTTCATTGTTATAGACCCATTTTAGATAATAACAGAAGTAATGACAAAGGAGTGGGTTATCTGGTCCTGTTAGGGGCATTAAAAGTATTTTAATAATAAGTAGGATGGAACAATGTTGCCCACAAGGGAGCAAGGTCCTGGTTGTAGTAGTTAGTAAAAGGCTTAAGGACAAACTGATAAGAGGCAACAGACCAGATGTTTCATAAAAGTGGAGTGGAGATTTGATCCGGGGATATGTTTGGAACTTTAGGAAAAGAGTGGTAAGGATTTGGGCACAAACGGCGTGCAGGGCTAACTCCCAAAGTGGCAAACATTATCCCTGAAAGCCCAATTGCTTTTGAAGGGATAGCAACAGATGGACTTCTAGCAGGCATTGTGTGCCTGTCACCAGCCCTAGCAGGTCCACTGAGAGATGTTGTTGTTGCACATGTTGTAGGAAACATGGAAGATGAAGGCCTGAATAACTAGAGGGAGTGGATATTATACAGTATTTCCCTCCCAAGGGCCAACTATTTTCTGCTTGTCCATCCAGAAGATTATAGAGGCAACACTGTGGGCCTGGACAGGGCTCAGGGAAAGAGGATGAAACAGGAAGGAAAGGGGCAGGGCACAACTTTTGAAACAATGACATAGGGCAAAGTCATAACATAAACCAATTAAAATCAAATGGGTCCAAAATGACAAGTCAAATTCAACTAAACCTTGATCCCAAATCTGTAAGCTAAATGGTACACCCAGAGGTGGCAGGACAGTTCCAAATCACTGTCAAAAGACAAAGGAGTGCGTGGTTCCCCAATGGTTGGGGTGATCCTCCCACTCAGCATATGAATTCACCTAGCTGGCAAAAACTAGCCACACCACATTCCACAGCCACAGCACTTGCCCTCTGCAATGGCTCACACCCTGCAGAGTGTGTTTCTTTCTATATCAGAACAAATCCACCTCTTAACTATTGCTGTGTCTCTAGCTGAATTTTTGCAATGAGACATCAGAGCCTGAGCTTCATTAGGTCCTGAAGCTAGGCACCGTGGGTTTTGTCTGGGCTCAAGTCCCAGGAGAGAGGAGCTGAAGGACAAGAGGAAAAAAGCAGTGGGAAAAATGTGCCAAGGAATCCCCTTCACAACTAGCCAGAAAATCTGCTAAATACCTGACCTGTGCTCACAGTTTTCATTGACCTAATCCATGGCACAAAGAAAATTAAGGACAGGAGAACCCCCACCGGCTTGGGTAACAGCTATTAGAGTGCAGAGGATAGTGGAGCCTTCAGGACACACTGAGGATAGCCTCTCCAGAGTCCCTCAATTGCCCCCACTGCCGTTCACCTGTTGGCAGGGGGTTCAAGAAAACAAGAAATGAGACATTATAAATGAATTGAGCTTTTGTTAGACATATGTCCTTCCCGCCTAGGAGCGAGGACCTCCTACCTTAACAGGAGGGCTTCTGGGATCTGAGACTGAGCTACGTGACTTCTCGCTCAGTTCATTCTTCGCTGTTCCAGTTTCCAGCACGCTGGGCTTCTTGTTACTTCCCTTCCCTGGGTTTTCTTCATGTTCAGCTTCCACTGTGGGAGCTTTTGCTCAGGTGGGCTCTTGTCCTTGGCCTCCTCCTTGTGGGGGCTGCCCGAGGTTGTTTCAGCCAGGTTAAATGTGAGAAATGGCACATAGATGTCAAGGAGTGTATAATTTCCTTGGTTCTGTCTCATCGCAACAAAAATTTGAAGTGACAGATGGACCAGTGTTATAGCCCTTGGGTGGACCAGTATCACAGCTCTGTGTTACAGCTCAGTTCTAGTTAGAAAGTAAAGCAAAATACATCCTCAGGGTGTGAGGGCATGCCGACCCAAAAACCACAAAGAGAAGAGAGTTCCCCAGCCCAATTTTGGTTCCTCTTTTTATATGGTTTTTTCTCCTCCGCCTGGGCCTGCCCTATGTAAATTGGGTTAGCCAGGAGTGCTGTTGTTTTACCTGAGGTCCTCACTCTAGTCCTTGGACCTTCCTTTGCTCTATTTTTGTGGGCTTTTTCCTTCCCTCCCCTTCCGCCATTCTGGACTCCTTTTTTCTATTCTAATTACCTAACACTGCCAATGCAGGAGACATAAGAGACATGGGTTCGATCCCTGGGTTGGGAAGATCCTTTGGAGTAGGAAATGGCAACCCACTCAGTATTCTTTGCCTGGAAAATCCAATGGATGGAGGCACGTGATGAACTACAGTTTATAGAGTTGCAAAGATTTGGACATGACTCGAGAATTTATTTAAACTAACTTTAAATACATACAAGGATTTATTTTCAACAATCAGTGGGCCATTGCATGTTTCCCTGATACCATATGAAATGCTTGTCACTTGTGACATGGCCAACAATATAGACTGATGTTACATTAGGAGAGTTGGATGAAGGGATGGGTTGCCAGTCTCTTAACGATACCAAAATATTACTGTGGTTCTTCTTTCTGGAGATAAGGGCTTTTTAAGGAGAATGTGCAGTTGAAAGGAACACTTTGGTAAGCTGTGTAAGGAGCAGCCAGCCAAGGAACAAACACTCAGGTAACAATAGATGGTCACTAAAAAGGGTAAGTCTGTAACTGCATGACTTCCATTTTGTTGTTTGAGGTTTAAGTGTTTGGGACTAAAACTAAACTATGTAAGGCAAGAGATTGTCTATTTTTTTGCTATAATTCTATTAGCGTAAGGAAGGATTCCATTGAGAATTAGTATATGCTCAGAACAACCAATACTGGAATACTCCATATGATTAAGCCTCCACTGTTTTTAGCCTCTGACACACTTTTTTTCTTAGTTTCCTTCATTTTTATTTTCTACGTTTTAGACAAGGTTTGCTGAGTCCTTCAGTTTCTTCTATATTAACCAATTACATATATATTTTTTTATTTACTAACTTGAAGCTTTCCCCTTTGCCAGTAAAATAAAGCCCTCCTCCTGTAATCAATACTTCTTGCTACACAGTTTAGAAAACAAAGGCATCTTATAATGTTTCACTTTAGTAAAAGGAAAACAAACACTTGTAGCTAGAGTCTTTCCTCTCCTTCCCCTAACTCTCTAGGCTATACAGGCTTAGGGATTTCTTTGGAAGGAATGATGCTAAAGCTAAAACTCCAGTACTTTGGCCACCTCATGCGAAGAGCTGACTCATTGGAAAAGACTTTGATGCTGCGAGGAATTGGGGGCAGGAGGAGAAGGGGACGACCGAGGTGAGATCACTGGATGGCATCACGGGCTCAATGGAAGTGAGTCTGAGTGAACTCCCGGAGCTGGTGATGGACAGGGAGGCCTGGAGTGCTGCGATTCATGGGGTCGCAAAGAGTCCAACACGACTGAGCAACTGAACTGAACTTGCATACAAAAACTTAATTTAGAAAGTAGCAGAAGTGTTTAATGATTCCTACAACACTCCTCAATTTTCTGCCAGTATCTAAAATTTCCCCCAGCAAACTCAGGAAGACCCTAAAGGGCCACATCTATTTGGCTTCATTTTCCTTTATCTATGTAAGGTATGTATCACAAAACCATTCCCTTAACATCCATTTTCAATTGCAGTCCCTCCCTACTCAAGCGTTGTCAACACATTTAATCCATCAATTTTGTGGAAGCAGTCGAGTATTTGTGAAGGAAACCTTATAGCACTTTGAATTTTTCAAAGGTCGCTTAAACCCTGATTCAAATACAGATTATAGAAATTAAAGTTACAGTATTGTATTTGAACCATAGCAAATGCAGAGTGTGGATCTTGCACTTAGAGCCAGTTGAAAAGGACATTTTCCAAACAATTAAAACAAAATAGACATTGGGGAATGAATATTAATGAGTTGTTTAATTGTTGATTTTGTTTGCTGATGTTGTGGTCTTTATGCATGAAATTATGTGATTTCTAAGATCTATTTTAAACAGTCAAATAAATATTCTTATTTTCTTAATTAGCTCTGAAGACAGTTTCTCTGAATTGGAGCATATGTCTATTTTTCACTTATTATTTCAACTTTTGCTTAT
>SJYC01081594.1:0-16044 GCA_006408675.1 Madoqua kirkii | reverse complement strand
ATATGATTATCTCAATAGAGAAAATAAATGCCTGTTGTGAAATTGGAAATAGACCATAGCAGGGAACCAAAAACAAAACAAAACTCAAAATTTCCATCTGCAGAAATAAACATTCAAACAATTAGTGATTATTTTAAAAAGTTTATCAACTGTACTCAATTTAGTTAAGTAAATGAAAATCAAAACAATGTATCATTTTTAACCGTAAAAGTGGTAACAGTATTAAACATTGCAAATATCATGTGTTGCCAAGGCTATGGGGAAATAAGCATTTTTATATACCTCTGGGGGAAGTATGAATTAGCATAACGTTTCTTGGAGGCCAATTTAGCTATGTGTATCAAAAATGATAATACATATTTTCATGGATTTGGTACTTTTACACACAAGGCAATTTTATAGTTATAATTCTACAAGAAGGCAAAAATGTTTTCAAAAGCATATTCATTGTCATTTTGCTTAATAATAGAAAAAATGGCAGCAACATTGGAGATGATTAAGGGAACAAATAATGGTACATATGAACAAAGAACTATGCAGCCATTAAAAAGAATGAGGTGATATGGAAAATGCTATTAAGGGTGAAAAGTGAAAGTGAAAATCGCTCAGTCATGTCTGATTCTTTGTGATCCCATGTACATACAGTCCATGGCATTCTCCAGACTACAGTACTAGAGTGACTAGCCGGTCCCTTCTCCAGGGGATCTTCCCAACCCAGGGATTGAACCCAGATCTCCTGCATCACAGGGAGATTGCAAGATTCTTTACCATTTGAGCCACCAAGGAAGCCCAAGAATACTAGAGTGGGTATCTTATCCCTCCTTTCTGATCCAGGAATCGAACTAGGGTCTCCTACATTGCAGGCAGATTCTTTGTCAGCTGAGCTACCAGGAAGCTTGTCAATAAGTATAGTTAACAACTAATTTTATTTTTAAAGAGAAGATAATAGCAGTATGGTGTATAGATTTTCAAAGGATTTATATATGCCATAATTTCAAATATTTTCTTTGTAAGGACAGAAGAAATACGTGATCGTTATACGTCTAGGGAGAGAGATGTTGGGGGAAAACCATAAAGGTGGGTAAAAGAGACATTGTTTAATATTTACATTCTGTATTGTTGTTTTGAAAAATCTTATCCATGTATAATTTTTCTCTGTGTTAACAGACACTCTTTGGGTCAAAGATAATTGGCATTTTTATTTGTCTAATGTTTTATTCTTTATTCTTTTCTGTTAAACAAATAAAGATTATTTCAATTAAAAAATTAAGTGAAAAATCACCAGTTTTTTTTTAGTGGAAACATAGGGTAACCAATATTGAATTATATATTGTTTTCCAAATATATTGCTGCATATCAGGGGCCAAAATTATTCACTTGAAAGTATTTAGTAGCTCAAAGTTGCAGAAACTGTTCTAAGACTATATATTTTTTTACAAACAATTCCCAGTTTATCTCCTTAAAATGAAATTGGAACTATTCTTTCCAGCATGAGAATGTAGAGATAAAGAAACAAAACCGAAAAGTAAAAGAATTGATTTGAAAGAAGATTGAAGTGTAATGGAGAATATATGATAGGAAGATTAATTTGGGAATCAAACTTATCTCTGTGATGGTGAAGTCTGACTTAATAAAACTTTGCTCCATAGATGATACTTCAAAGAGGCTGACTGTAGAAGGGAAGTCAGGATAGTTACTGGCAGAGTAACACTAGCACCTTATGATCTTGGATTGTATTTCTAATGAGTGCTTTTTAGCAAATATCTTCATCTTCATTTTCTTTCTTGAAAGGGAGAAAAATACTATTTTCCTAGAGTTTTCATTTTAAAGTAATTTGTGAATTTCAAAACCACCTTATCCCAGTTATGTTCTGAGGTCATGGAATTACAGTCTTTAACACAATTTCTTTGTACACATTTTTCTCTTTACAAGGAATTATTTTCCCTTTATTTCGTTTCTTTGAAAATACCTGTCATCTTCCTTTATGCAACTGAAATTTCCTTCTTCTCTGAGCTTTCCCTGACTCCAAAAGTAGAAGCAGGGGTCACTTTTCCCATGACATTTCATTCATAGCGACATTATGCAATTATTTCATCGTACTCTAAAGTTTCATTTTTTTTTAATGCCTTTGTCCCCTCTTTGCCTTAGGCTGCTTGAAAACATACAGATGGTCTTTCAATAAAACTGCACAAATGTGTGCATGACTAATGGAAGGAACAATTCAATGAACGAATAATTGTGTACATTGGATACAAATTAAATGCTTAGTTTCTCCAGGCTAGGATATTATCATTATTCGTTCATTTGTTTATTCAAAAATATGCATTAATGACCTACAATGCATCAGGCACTGTGCTGGGAATACAGCAGTACACAAAGTAGGAAGTGTTTTGCCTTTTCAAAATTTGCAAACTTGCAAGATTGAGATACAGATCAGGAAACTGCACCCATAGTGAAGGGCAATGCAGGTAATGAAAGCAGAGCCCTTAGTGTTGGGGAACCTAGTCTAGTGGAAGTCAGGGAGGCCTCCCTGGAGAAGTGATGTGTTCCTGGAGACAGGAAGGATGACAAGGATAAGAACTGGAAAGGGAAAAGTGGCTCTAGAGCTGAGGCAAGACAAGCATGTGGCTTCTAAGGCAGAGGCTGAAATGCAGTTTGATTGGAGGGTGGTAAGATATCATGGAATCTGGTCCCATCACTTTATGGCAAATAGATGGGGAAACAATGGAAACAGTGAGAGACTTTATTATTTGGGCTCCAAAATCACTGCAGATGGTGACTGCAGCCATAAAATTAAAAGACGCTTGCTCCCTGGAAGAAAAGTTATGACCAACCTAGACAGCATATTAAAAGTGGAGACATTATTTTGCCAACAAAGGTCCATCTAGTCAAAGCTATGGTTTTTCCAGTAGTCATGTGTGAATGTGAGAGTAGGACTATAAAGAGAGCTGAACACTGAAGAATTGATGCTTTTGAACTGTGGTGTTGGAGAAGACTCTTTAGAGTCCTTGAGACTGCAAGGAGATCCATTCAGTCCATCCTAAAGGAAATCAGTCCTGAATATTCATTGGAAGGACTGATGCTGAGGCTGAAACTCCAATACTTTGGCCACCTGATGCAAAGAACTGATTCATTTGAAAAGACTCTGATGCTGGGAAAGATTGAAGGCAGGAGGAGAAGGGGACGACTGAGGATGAGATGGTTGGATGGCATCACCGACTCAATGGACATGAATCTGAGTGAGCTCCGGGAGTTGAGGATGGACAGGGAGGCCTGGCATGCTGCCGTCTATGGGGTCACCAAGAGTCAGACACAACTGAGCAACTGAACTGAAGAAAGGGAGAGAGTGCTCAAAGAAGTAGGAGAGGTATCCAAGGACCAAGTTACGGCTGGCCTTTTAAAATCATGCTAAAATGTTTGTTACTTTATCCTAGAAACAATAGGAAGACATGTAAGGTAACATAGTTGAATATGTATTTTTTAAAAACTCCGTCTGGCTGTAGTGTAAAGCATTGACAGGAAGAAGGGAAAGAAGCTGACACAACCATCAAAGAGAGGAAAGGTAATGAACTATATATTGATCATTATAATATCAGTATATCTGAAATGTTTAAAGTTTACAGCACTATAAACAAAGAAATTATATGGTGAAGGACATAATGAGACATCTGAATAGTTGTATTGTCCAGTCCCCCTGTGTGGAAATCATCTTTACTGTATCAAGAAAACACAACAGCTAGTTTACAAGAGCCCACACAGACCAAAGGTCTGTATCATTTACAGACCTTAAGCATTTAAGTATCATAATAATAATCACTATTAAGGATTAAAGCACATAGAATTAATGGTAATTTGTAGGTTGATAATGACACTTAAATATAAACAAATATTGAAAAGCAATATCTTCTTACCTTTCCAGGAAAGACCTGACTTAATTATTAATGGCCCCCACTTTTACTTTCAAATTGTCCCTGTTTGGATGATAAATTACATATTATCTCACTAATAAACTAACTCTTTATTTTTATTAGTAAATTGGCAAATGAAGGGGAAGAATTTTAAGCGTTTATCCTGCCTTTTCAGGGTAACTCAAAGAAATTAAGGTTTATTTTACAAAAGAATTTTTACTATAGATGAAGATAGAATAGAATTAGAAAACCATCTTTCTACAAACTGTAAGCAATGTATTGACTCCAATCAAGATTATCAATTTTAAAACTATTATTTTAAAATTATTATTATGGTTGATCAAGAATAAAATATTTCTGTAATTTATAAAGTAACACTACAATAATCACTTGTATTTGTCACTAAAGGAAAAATACGTACATACAACTGAAGAATGGAGGAAGCAGATAAGCATCACCCTGATTCAGTGGACAATTTTAGCATAATTATGTCTAAATCAACCAGATATTAGGTCTCCAAATACATTTCACATCACCTATAGTATGTTTTAGAAACTATTTAACTTGATTTCATCAAAGCCTTTTGATTTAAATTTCAATTTGCTGGAAATACAAGGTATAGAAAAACAAGCTAAATAACCACCAGACAATCCAGAAGATGGAAAAAACTAGGAAAAAATGTTCAGCATTTTTTTCTTTTAAGTAAATTAGGGAATGGTGAAAGAAAATGTAGCTTGATTAAAAGAGCCTTGAGTGGCATAACAACCAGAGGAAATGCAAGTATTGATTTGAAGAAATCAGTAGTACACACCCTTATGGCAGAAAGTGAAGAGGAACTAAAAAGCCTCTTGATGAAAGTGAAAGAAGAGAGTGAAAAAGTTGGCTTAAAGCTCAACATGCAGGAAACGAAGATCATGGCATCTGATCCCATCACTTCATGGGAAATAGATGGGGGATCAGTAGAAACAGTGTCAGACTTTATTTTGGGGGCTCCAAAATCACTGCAGATGGTGACTGCAGCCATGAAATTAAAAGATGCTTACTCCTTGGAAGAAAAAAGTTGTGAACAACCTAGATAGTATATTCAAAAGCAGAGACATTACTTTGCCAACTAAGGTCCGTCTAGTCAAGGCTATGGTTTCTCCAGTAGTCATGTATGGATTTGAGAGTTGGACTGTGAAGAAAGCTGAGCACCCAAGAATTGATGCTTTTGAACTGTGGTGTTGGAGAAGACTCTGGAGAGTCCCTTGGACTGCAAGGAGATCCAACCAATCCATTCTAATGGAGATCAGTCCTGGGTGTTCCTTGGACCGAATGACTCTAAAGCTGAAACTCCAGTACTTTGGCCACCTCATGCAAAGAGTTGACTCATTGGAAAAGACTGTGATGCTGGGAGGGATTCAGGGCAGGCAGAGAAGGGGACGACAGAGGATGAGATGGCTGGATGGCATCACCGACTCGATGGATGTGAGTCTGAGTGAACTCCGGGAGTTGGTGATGGACAGGGAGGCCTGGCGTGCTGGGATTCACAGGTTCACAAAGAGTCAGACACGACAGAATGACTAAACTGAACTGAACTGAAGACATGTGGTGTTTCTTCTGGTAGAAGAGCTATTTACGCTGAGACAGTCTGTTCAACATAGACTAGTTTAAATTTGAACATCCATTACTTGTTGTCACATATCTGTTCATAGTGGAGCATAGGGAAGCCTGGCATGCTGCAGTCCATGGAGTCACAAAGTGTCTGACACAACTTCGTGAATGAACAACAGCAGTCTATTCATATGCTGATAAATGTTTGAGACCAACAAATTAAGTATAAAAGATGCAGACAAAAAGTAATCTTGAGAAATGAAGTGAATTTAAGAATCTAATTTTATTTTAATCCAAAAAGTGTACTGGACCATTATCTTGTATTAACCTATAATGGAATATAATCTGCAAAAATACAGACTCATTATGCCGAATTCCTGAAACAAACACAGATTTAAATCAGCTATTGTTTAGTCACTAAGTTGTGTTTGACTCTTTCATGATCCCATGGACTGTACCCCACCAGGCTCCTCTGTCCGTGAGATTTCCAGGGCAAGAATACTGAATTGGGTTGCCATTTCCTTTTCCATGGAATCTTCCTAACTCAGGGATTGAACCTGTGTCTCCTGCATTGCAGGTGGATTCTTTACTGCTAAGTCAGCAAGGAAGCCCTAAATCAACTACACTTTGATACAAAAAAAACCTGGCTAGTTATTGTTCTGATACAGTCATTATAAACACAATTTATTGTATTATAGTCTCATTGTTTTAATGTTAAATATTCTCATCTTAGTTGTGAGGGGAGTTTAGAGGAAGATTGTTGGTTGCCTCAATGGTATAGGTGAGATTTTGCCCATGTCATTTATTCTTTTTCTTTCCTAAGTTAAACAGTATTTGAAAAGGTTGCTTTATGGCACAGTAGTGTGAGTGATGGACACAGATCTGTGGATTAGCACTTCTTTACAGTGCTAGCATGTAAGAAATATTGCATTTCATCAATTCCAATGCACACATTTTCTTTAAAATATTTTGCTGTCTCTGAAATCAGAATGTATCTTAAGATTGATGTGTTAGATTACAGTTGATGGTATACCATAGGTTAGTTGGCAGAATTTTCCCTTTCTAAACAGAACACAAAATAATGATGAATATTGCAGCCTTGGATTTGGTAAAATATGATAGTATCTTATATGTGTCTAAGAATAGATGTAATTGATCTGGTAAATATGAGGAGAACATGATAATCTGGGTCTGCTTGGGGAAATGACTGGAAGTAGATGACATCTTTTCCTTTCATCTTTTGTTTTACACTCACAAGATTGTGATACAAATTAAAGGTTTAGTTCAATTCATCCATCATTGTTTTCCTATATCATGTCTATCAGTTCAGTTCAGTTCAGTCTCTCAATTGCGTTCTACTCTTTGCGACCTCATGAATCGCAGCACGCCAGGCCTCCCTGTCCATCACCAACTCCCGGAGTTCACTCAGACTCACGTCCATCGAGTCAGTGATGCCATCTAGCCATCTCATCCTCTGTCGTCCCCTTCTCCTCCTGCCCTCAATCCTTCCCAGCATCAGAGCCTTTTCCAATGAGTCAACCCTTTGCATGAGGTGGCCAAAGTACTGGAGCTTCAGATTCAGCATCAGTCCTTCCAGTGAACACTCAGGGCTGATCTCCTTCAGAATGGACTGGTTGGATCTCACCCTTTAAAACGATATAGTGCACAGTAAATGCCTATAGAGCTGAAGCCAGCGCAGCTTACACTTTGAAATAAAGCAAGTCTCTGTCACCGAGTTCAATCTGTACATGAGGTAAATCTCTGTCAAAAATGTCAGGGAATATTCTGATATGGCGTTAGTTCATCTATAAATCTAATAGATGGATTTTTGCATTCTGTGTTTTGTATGACATTATTTTATATTTGACTGTCATTTCATTTTAGAAGATTCAAGGTAGAATAAATATTTTGACATTTCTTCCATTAAGTAAAAATTCCGTGTTTCTAATGATATGTTTTAACAGTAATTATGTGTTCTCATGAAAAGATTTTATGCAAACTGCAAAAAGAATTAGAAATTCTCTTGAGATGTGTATAAGAGACAGAGTACTGGAGCTTCAGATTAGTAAATCTCTGTCAAAAATGTCAGGGAATATTCTGATATGGCGTTAGTTCATCTATAAATCTAATAGATGGATTTTTGCATTCTGTGTTTTGTATGACATTATTTTATATTTGACTGTCATTTCATTTTAGAAGATTCAAGGTAGAATAAATATTTTGACATTTCTTCCATTAAGTAAAAATTCCGTGTTTCTAATGATATGTTTTAACAGTAATTATGTGTTCTCATGAAAAGATTTTATGCAAACTGCAAAAAGAATTAGAAATTCTCTTGTTAACTGTAGCTGGGACCAGTTTGCTATTTAAGAAGAATGAAGTTAAGGAGTGTTTATTCAATACAGCCAAAGAAATTAGAAATTAATGAGATATAATCTATAGTGATGCTATCATTCATTATAATAGAGATTTTATTGTTTTGAAACTTTAGATTTTAATGGGGTTTGGGATTTCTTAAATATTCATAAATTTTCCTCTGAATTCAGATTTAATACAGCCCATTTTTTACTGCTGATTATCAGTTCCTTTAACTGCTACTTTTTGTCTAGTAAATAAATATTTAACCATGATAACACTGAGCCTTCTTGCTTGCATCCTAAGACTTGGCAAAGAAGAAAGAAAAAAAGATAAGAGCTTTTTTTTTTTTAAGCTGAGTTTGCTTACCTGCCAGGCAAGAATGTGCATGCATGACTGCTTTTCTGTGCACACCCATGCACACACACATTCTCAGTGAAGAAATTTGTTAAATAATTTGCCAAGGGGGCAAAGCTAGGGGGTTTTCAGTGGTTTAAAAAGAAGTAGAATTTATGGTGGCTATGCTAATTGATTGAAAGTTTGCTCTCAAATAAGACAGGTGAATCTGTGAGTCTGTATATAGTTGGCTAAAACAAATCTTATTGTTCACAACAAATCCTTTTATTCTCTTGTCAAGAAAGAGTCTCCCTTTAAGTCCATTGAAGGTCTGGTGCATTCAAGTTCTGGGTCCATTTACAGCTTTACCTTGTTAGAACCTGCCATGGTGAAGCAGAGCGTTCAGTTTTCACTTCACCTTTTCATGGTGTTGAATTGAAAAGAAACACATCTAAATCCAGAAAGCCATGGAAAATAAGCCATTACTGAAATCACTGAAGGGCAGAGACTTAAGAGCAGAAGTCCTAACACTTCTCTTCTAATTCTCTTTAACCCATCTGCCTTTCATGTCCCTGAATAAGAAACAAGGAAACAACAGAGTTTTAGCCCATAAAGGCTCTTTTTTTTTGAGAGAAAGACAGCCAGGGAGCAAGCTGTATCTTCCTTTTCTGGCACTTCCCTGTTTTGTCTTTTCTTTTCTAATCAAACTTTTAATTTTGAGTTAATTGAAAATTCACATGCAATTGTAAGAAATCACACAGCCAGATCCAATGACCCTATAACCAATTTCCCAATGGTGAAATTTTATGAAACTGTAGCACCATGTCACAACCGGGATATTGACACTGTTAAAGCTAAGACACAGAACAGTTAATCACCCACAGACCTCATGTTGGCCTTTCATAGCCATACTCACTTCCTTTCCTCCATCTTTGACCTTTGGCAACCACTAGTCTGTTCTTCATTTCTACTATCTTGTTATTTCAAGAATTCTGTGTAAGTAGAATCATATAGTATGTGACCTTTGAGACCACATAATTTTTTTTTTTTTTTTTTCAGCATAGTCCCCTTGAGATTTGTCCAAGTTGTAGCAGTAGTTTATTCATTACTCTTGCTGAGTAGCTTTCCATAGTATGGATATTCCACTTTGTTTAGCCATTCAGTCACTGAAGAAAATCTGGCTTGATTCCAGTTTTTTTTTTTTTTAATCTATTAGAAATAAATCTGAAGAGAAAAGTAAAAAAAAAAAAAAGGAAGTAAATTTGCTATGAACATTGTGTTAGATAACTGGGAGAACATATTTTTCACTATTCTAAGATAAATACCAAAGAATATAATTTCTGGGTCTTATGGTAATTGCCGCAGAATTGATGCTTTTGAAATGTGGTGTTGGAAAAGACTCTTGAGAGTCCCTTGGACTGCAAGGAGATCCAACCAGTGTATTCTAAAGGAGATTAGTTCTGGGTGTTCCTTGGAAGGACTGATGCTGAAGCTGAAACTCCAATACTTTGGCCACCTATTGCTAAGAGTTGACTCATTGGAAAAGACTCTGATGCTGGGAAGGATTGGGGGCAAGAGGAGAAGGGCACGGCAGAGGGTGAGATGGCTGGATGGCATCACCGACTCAATGGACATGAGTTTGAGTGAGCTCTGGGAGTTGGTGATAGACAGGGAGGCCTGGCGTGCTGCAGTTCATGGGGTTGCAAAGAGTTGGACATGACTGAGTGACTGAACTGAACTGAACAGTAATTGTGTGTTTAGTTGTATAAAGAACTATCAAATCGTTTTTCAGAGTGGCTGTATCATTTTTACATTCCCATCATCAGTGAATGACTGATTCACTTTTTCTGTGTCCTAGCCAGCCTTTCATGCCATTATTATATTTTAGTTTAGCTGTTCTGATAGGTATGCACTGATTTCTCACTATGGTTTTAATTTGCGCTTCCTTTACAGCTAATAATGTTGAACATCATTTTCATATGCTTTTCTGTGCCTTTTTAATATGTTAATTTACCTTTTCTACTTACTCTCCATTTCTTGTTATCCTAATCAGCAAATCTGTAATTCAGTGATCTATTTCATGTCGCTTTTGGTTCCTGTGAAGCTACATAAAAGGCCTCCTCCTCCTTCTTAGGGATGATGACTTCCCACCCTGAGAGCGCCAGTGTCCAGCCTCAGGACTGTGTCTCCTCTACTAGCCTCATAGCTGTCAGTCCTTGAGGCAAAGGTACAGAATTTTCTTGACTCCAAACCTCTACTGCATGCTGCATTTAGATCCTGAAAAGGCACTATTTGAACCCACGCTTGCAGTGAGCCTTCTCATTTTAACAGAGTCTTCATTTGCTCTCACAACTACTTGAATAAGAACATGGGAGTAAGTGATCATTGCAAGAAAAAGATGTTCTTGGAAGGCAAGCATAATATGAAAAGAGACATTTCTGCCTTCAGCTAAACAGGCTTTTCTATTACTCCGCAAGCAAGTTCTACAGCTTTTCCTGATTGGGTTATAAATTCTGTTGTTGATTCTAAACTCCTCAAAATACAACCAGAAAAATCCTAGGGCTGAGGCAAGTTAAGAGGCCTCACTTAAGTTAAGAGGCTTCCAGTAAGCGGGAACACTACTCTGATACAAGTCTTAGAGTCTCAGGAAAGAGGAGACACAGGAGCCTATTGTTAGGGCTTTAGACCCTAGACTGGGTTTAGGTCCTAAGATGACCTTGCAGAGTAGGAAATGTGGGAATTGACAGAGTTGTTACTTAAGGCTCTAACTTTGGGATCAGTGGATTCTAAGAGGTGAGGCTATGGAAACAAGTCTTAATGAGCAAGCTCTTACTCCTGGTAAGGAACATGTTTGTTTCTCATGGTCTTAGCATCCAGGGGCAGGTAATTTCTAGTGCACCTACTAGGTTATTTTGCTTGGTCTCAGTATTGGTTTACTTAAAGTCAGGACACTGTCCTTGGTCCCAGTACTGTTACTACAGGGAAAAGGAATTATGCTGAGACTTTGAAGATCCATAATAAAGAAATTGCACCTGTGCCAGTTATAAATCATGGCATCCAGTCCCATCACTTCATAGCAAATAGATGGGGAAACAGTGGAAACAGTGACTGAATTTATTTTTCTGGGCTCCAAAATCACTGCAGATGGTGATTGCAGCCATGAAATTAAAAGATGCTTACTCCTTGGGAGGAAAGGTATGACTAACCTAGACAGCATATTGAAAAGCAAAGACATTATTTTGCCAACAAAGGTTCATCTAGTCAAGGCTGTAGTTTTTCCGGTGGTCATGTTTGGATGTGAGAGTTGGACTATAAAGAAAGCTGAGCGCCAAACAATTGATGCTTTTGAACTGTGGTGTTGGAGAAGACTTTTGAGAGTCCCTTGGACTGAAAGGAGATTCAACCAGTCTATTCTAAAGGAGATCAGTCCTGGGTATTCATTGGTAGGACTGATATTGAAGCTGAAACTCCAGTACTTTGGCCACCTGATGAGAAGAGCTGACTCATTTGAAAAGACCCTGATATTGGGAAAGATTGAGGGCAGGAGGAGAAGGGGACGACAGAGGATGAGATGGTTGGATGGCATCACCGACTCAATGGACATGGGTTTGGGTGGACTCTGGGAGTTGGTGATGGACAGGGAGGCCTGGTGTGCTGCAGTTCATGGGGTCACAGAGTTGGACATGACTGAAGGACTGAACTGAACTGAACTGTACTGAACAGTTATGAATAGATTGCCTCTCACTTCCAAATTCACACATCGCTGCCTAACTTGTGATACTGGGGCTGGACCTTCTGACCATTTCTCCTTTGTCTGCTGACACATTAAGCATTTTAAATAGAAGGTCTCAGAGGACACTGTAGGAAGTGTCCAGTCTTTCTGTTCCTGGTTTCATTGTGAGTCTCTGTGCTTGCTGCCATGATGCTTAGTCAGCATGGAGCACATCCAGTGACACTCATCCCCAGAGAGCACTCAGTGGCAGCATCCTTGTCAGAAGATTCCTGGAGAGTTTCTCTGGCAATTCTGAGAACAGTTTCCCAGTGACACCTAGAGAGTCTTACAGACTTCCATGAGTTCTCTTGTTTCCTTAAAAGGTGGTTTTCTTCTTGCTCACCTGTTATAGGACCTTCACAGACTTTCCCATAATCTAGAAGGCTGTAGCCGTTCACTCACCAGTGATGTGTCAATTCTGGATTTCAACCTTGGCATGAGTAGGAGTTTTTCACATTTTTTTTCCTTCTTTGAGTGTTTTGCTTCAGTCCTTTATCAGCTATTCATATATCCTTTAGAATTCTCTTTGCCCCTTTCTAGTTCATCTCTGATAAATTCTTTATATTAGCCTCTTTCAGCTCAAGTTGCTATGTGGTTTTGTCTTCTGATTGGACCGTAACTGGTTTGTTGTTGTTCAGTCACTAAGTCATTTCCGATTCTTTTTGATTCCCGTGGACTGTAGCCCATCAAGCTCCTCTGTCCATGGGATTCTCCAGGCAAGAATACTGGAGTGGGCTGCCATTTCCTTCTCCAGGGGATCTTCCTGACCCAAGGATTGAACCTGGGTTTCCTGCATTGCAGGCAGATTCTTTACCATTAGAGAAATGCATCACAGAAATTGGTCTTAGGAGATAGACCCATAGACATTGGAATTTGGGATTGATTTGAACCTGCTCTAGGATTTTAACACAATGTTGAATGCTTTGCCAGCAGAAAGTGAGATGCCAGTGTCTGTTTCATGCAGTGGCATCATAATTAATCAAGTTACCATTTATAGTTGATTGTGATAAGGGCCAACTGCATCAAGTGCTTTGGATGCCCACTTGAGTGCACTATTTGAACATTCTGTCATTCACAGTAGCTACAAGGGCTGTTGGTGGTCTGGATTCTACTGGAGTGCTAACAGAAAGAACAATGAGCTCAAGGCCTTGAACTCTCAGCTGAAGTCATGGTCTGAGAAACAGAGCATCCATGCCAGCCTTAAGTATACTCTTATTTATTTTATCTACAGAGTTGATAAGGGCTCCCCCAGTGGCTCGGTGGTAAAGAATCTGCCTGCAGTGCAGGAGATGTGGTTTCAGTACCTGGCTCTGGAAGATCCCCTGGAGAAGGAAATGGCATGCTTGGAGAATCTCTGAACAGAGGAACCTGGCAGGCTACAATTTATGGGGTTGCAAAAGGGTCGGTCAGGACTGAGTGACTAAATAGCAACAACAGGGTTGATATTGCTGAAATTAAATGTAAAACTGCATTATATCTGTTATTGAACTTCAATGCCCATTCATCTACAGTCTTCCCATATTTCTCATTTGAATGTTAGGGGATTTACTGGGAAAGAATGGAGTGCTGAACTTGGCATGGGAACATGTGGCTAGACCCACAGGAGAATGACTGTCTTGAGTCCCAAGTCACTCTGAGCCTTTCTTATTTTTTTTTAATTTTTTAAAAATTATTTTATTTTTAAATTTTATTTTTACTTTATAACTGAGGTAGCTTACCTTTCTGTGTCTGAGGAGACTGGCTTTTCTTTGCTAGAAAAATTTGTGATTTCTTCACTTGGGAATAATGATTTACAAGTGAGTATTCATTCTCTTCAAGACACACCACAACCAGTCCTGGTAATTTCTAGTTTCACTGCAAAGGGGGGGATCTTAGAATATTCCAGGGAGGCAAGTGTACACTATGACCCAGGCATAAATAATTTACATACCAAAAAATGCGTGAGGCTTTATTATTACACATGTTCAGAACTCTGCAATAAGTCAGTGGGGAAGTATACTGTTATTGAGGAAGTATACCGAACTGGGGAATCTACATAAGAGTGGATCCAAATTGTTTTAGGCCAAAGAGTACAGAATATAACAATAAATAAGACAACTTGTTGTTATATAAATGTACTTACTAAAGAGTTCAGATTTACTGTTAGATTGGGAAACCACCAGAACATATACAGCTTTAAGGTCTAATGATATCTACTTTGTGCCCATTACAAGAGCCTTCAAAATTGTCTTCCACATAGTAACTCAATAAGTATTTACTGAATTTACTTGAAATCTCAGTACCTGATCTCTAAATCTAAATGTATTATCAAAAGAGAGAATAATAGAGGTAAATAAATGAGAATTCACACTGTAAGTAAGTAGGGTAAAAGAGATCACAGCCAACTCAAAATATTTATTGATTTACAGATCATTAAAGTGTGGAAAAAATTATCTATATTATGAAAATCCACATAGTAATTTATACATAATCACCATTATAATTACATGGGGACATTTTTCACTAAACATTTAGAAAAAGAAATCCAACAAAAATTTGTTTCTAGGTGTCATACATCTTATGATTGACTGTTACTTCTCACATTTATTACTATTTTCTTAAGTGAATAAAAATACCAGAAAGCCAAGCAGCTATGTTCCCGGAAATAACCTAGAAACTTAAAAGGTTTCTGTGGATAGGACTATGTGTATGAGATTGCTATTCCTGGAATCAAACTTGTCTGTAAACCATCTTTAATTAAAAAATGAAGACCACATATGAGAAAACTTTGCTAGGAAGCATATATTATTATTCATTAAAGAATACAAATTCAGTTTCTCCATTCATTATTTTTATTGGAAGATAATTGCTTTACAGACTTAACAGAAGCAGAAGATATTAAGAGGTAGCAAGAATACACAGAAGAACTGTACAAAAATATATTCATGACCCAGATAATCATGATGATGTGATCACTAATCTGGAGCCAGACATCTTGGAATGTGAAGTCAAGTGGGCCTTAGAAAGCATCACTACGAACAAAGCTAGTGGAGGTGATGGAATTCCAGTGGAGCTGTTTCAAATCCTGAAAGATGACGCTGTGACAGTGCTGCCCTCAATATGCCAGCAAATTTGGAAAACTCAGCAGTGGCCACGGGACTGGAAAAGGTCAGTTTTCATTCCAATTCCAAAGAAAGGCAATGCAAAAGAATGCTCAAACTACTGGACAACTGCACTCATCTCACATGCTATAAAGTAATGCTCAAAATTCTCCAAGCCAGGCCTCAGCAATACGTGAACCGTGAACTCCCTGATGTTCAAGCTGGTTTTAGAAAAGGCCAGAGGAACAAGAGATCAAATTGCCATCATCCGCTGGATCATCAAAAAGCAAGAGAGTTCCAGAAAAACATCTATTTCTGCTTTATTGACTATACCAAAGCCTTTGACTGTGTGGATCACAATAAACTGTGGAAAATTCTGAAAGAGATGGGAATACAAACCTGACCTGCCTCTTGAGAAATCTGTATGCAGGCCAGGAAGCAACAGTTAGAATTGGACATGGAACAACAGACTGGTTCCAAATAGGAAAAGGAGTATGTAAGGGCTGTATATTGTCATCCTGCTTATTTAACTTCTATGCAGAGTACATCATGAGAAATGCTGGACTGGAAGAAGCACAAGCTGGAATCAAGATTGCCAGGAGAAATATCAATAACCTCAGATATGCAGATGACACCACCCTTATGGCAGAAAGTGAAGAGGAACTAAGAAACCTCTTGATGAAAGTGAAAGAGGAGAGCGAAAAAGTTGGTTTAAAGCCCAACATTCAGAGAACGAAGATCATGGCATCTGGTCCCATCACTTCATGGGAAATAGATGGGGAAACAGTGGAAACAGAGTCAGACTTTATTTTTGGGGCTCCAAAATCAGTGCAGATGGTGACTGCAGCCATAAAATTAAAAGACACTTACTCCTTGGAAGAAAAGTTATGACCAACCTAGATAGTATATTCAAAAGCAGAGACATTACTTTGCCGACTAAGGTCCGTCTAGTCAAGGCTATGGTTTTTCCTGTGGTCATGTATGGATGTGAGAGTTGGAC
>SJYC01081593.1:0-16790 GCA_006408675.1 Madoqua kirkii | reverse complement strand
CTTAACCATTCATCTGCTGATGGACATCTAGGTTGTTTCCATGTCCTGGCTATTATAAACTGTTGTGATGAACATTGGGGTACATATGTCTCTTTCAATTCTGGTTTCCTCACTGTGTATGCCCAGCAGTGGGAATGCTGGGTCATAAAGCCATTCTATTTGCAATTTTTAAAGGAATCTCCATCGTACTTTTTAGGCAAGAATACTGGGTTGGGTTGTCATGTCCTTCTCCAGGGGATCTTCCCAACCTAGGTATGGAACCCTTCTCTACACTGCAGGTGGATGCTTAACCTCTGAGCCATCAGGGAAGCACTCTGCTGAGAGTGGTTCCCCCAAGAGGTCTGTATACACAGGGCCTCATTCAAAGGAAGATTATCCCTCAATGTCTGAAAGAACTTAAGCCTATCATCAGCTGCTCTGCAAAGACAGTAAATGTTCCAGGGCATTCCATCACAACCCATGGGATAGATACAACAGGAAGGCATGGCAGGATCCTAGCAATCATCTTGTCAAGCCCTTTCCTTTCACAGTGTTGGAGATTGAGGCCCAAAACGGGAAGGTGATGATCCTGGTGTCATACAACTGTTAGTGGAAAGTGCTAGATTGAAAGGCAGTCTCCATTACACAGTGAACCATGACAAAGGGGCAAGAGTGTAGATTTGGGGTGCAGACTGAAAAGAATGAACAAGCCCCAAGGAGCTGGTCTAACAGTTGATGATCAGTAGAACTCTTACTCAGAGAAGGCAATGGCACCCTACTCCAGTACTCTTGCCTGGAAAATCCCATGGACAGAGGAGCCTGGTAGGCTGCAGTCCATGGGGTCACTAAAAGTCGGACACAACTGAGCGATTTCAAGACTCGATGAACGTGAGTCTGAATGAACTCAGGGATTTGGTGATGGACAGGGAGGCCTGACGTGCTGCGATTCATGGGGTCACAAAGAGTTGGACACGACTGAGCAACTGGACTGAACTGATTGTGGTGGTCTCTGCCATACCTCAATGTGAATCAGTTATAATTATATATATTTATATCCCCTCCCTCTGGAGCCTCCCTGCCCTCCCAAGTTTCTTCATTTAAAGTAATTTTCTATACTGTCTTTTTATTTTTAAAATATAATATACTATAATAAATTGGGGCTTTCCAGGTGGTGCTAGTGGTAAAGAACCTGTTTGCCAATACATGTAGATGTTGGAGACAAGGGTTCGATCCCTGGATCAGGAAGATCCCCTAGAGGGAGCCATGGCAATCTGCTTCAGTATTTCTTGCCTGGAGAATCCCATGGACCGAGGAGCCTGGTGGGCTGCAGTCTATAGGGTCACAAAGAGTCAGATACAACTGAATCAACCTCACATTCACCCATGTAGTATATATAATAAATTATACTTAGATTTAATGTTCATTGACCCTGGACTGTTTTATCTAACAGTGACTCTCCTGTCAAATTTGATCAAATCCTTGTTTCTAATTTTACTCTGTGCTAAAAATTGCCAGTAACTATTTTAAAATCATGTAAACTGGCAAGTTAATATATGGTATTATATCATGGAAGCTATACTAAGAAATGGTAGGTCAATTTATTAGTAACTGAATTTACATACACAAATGTATGTACATCCACAGATACAGACTGCCTGCTAATTAATGCATAAAAGAGGAGAATATAATATTTGAAGTATGGTTTGCTGCTGTTTGTAGTAGCAAGTTAAGAAGCATGTTCTGCAACAACTAATGCATGTCAGAAAGTGAAAATGGTTTTAGGCAAACATAAGTGTTTTGGATGCTGACATATATCTCATATCTCAGGCATCTTTCAGTGCTGAGACTGTAATCAAGATGGTACAGTTCATTAAATGAAACTTTGAAGACCTTCACGGAAGGTTAAGTGGTGCTCTAACAGGAGTGGAACAACTTAATTGCTGTACATTTCTTCAGTCATGGTGCCTAAGTATAGGAAACTGACATATTGAGAAATACACTTGTTGAGTTGGCCAATGAGTCTGTTGGGAATTTCCCATAACATCTTATGGAAAATCTGAATGAAGTTTTTGGCTAACCCAATATATACTCTCTCTGACACATCTATCACTAGGGAAGCACCAAACCATTTATTCCTTGTTTCTGTTGACAACACCAGCAAACATCTGTGTCTTTCTACCCTTGGCAGGTTGTCTCCTTCCCTCTGGCCAGTCCCCTCCTCTGCATTATCACTTGCCTCCTCTTGGGGATTTCACAGGTTTTGGCTGAATTCTCTCATGTGGACTATGCTTAATGCCTTTGGAACTAGAATTGGGAGTGTTTTGTCTCTGGTTCTCCTCTCCTCTTTCCCACTGTTTAGTGGTTAAGTCATGTCCTGCTCTTTGTGACTCCATGGACTGTAGCCCACCAGTCTCCTCCATCTATGGGATTTTTCAGGCTAGAATACTGGAATGGGTTGCCATTTCCTTCTCTCCCCGTCTCAGCCAACTCTTCTATTGGGTTTCTACAGAATTGTCTTGGAATCTGGGAAAAGTTCCACAAGAGTAGATTTTAAAAGCATTTAAGTGACAACACCCAATTCCTTGCTAAAATCTGTTGCTTGCCAACACTAAGATTTTGTTTTAAGTCAAGAGACTTGCTTTTGGTGCTTTCTACCCTTGAATGAATTCTTTATCCCTTTTCCACCTCCTCATTCACCCCTGTCTACCATCATCTTATGGTAACTTTTACTCTTAGAAGATTCCATCCTGAAGCCACAGTAAATTGTGTTAGTTAAATGTCGGGCATGAGCTATACTGGTATATCATGGAGAGGTTTAACATACACTATGTTAATGTTAACATTATGTTAACATACATTAACATGTATGTTAATATGTTGATCGCTTTGGCCCTTGGGACATCCTGGCAGGGTCTTGTTGCATCTGGATACACAGCCTTGTGCCATTAATTCTGTTTAGAAGGTTGGTACTGTATTCTTTAATAGACTTATATTTTCTACCATTTCCTCTAGCATCCCTGGGATATAGATAGATATGAATAATTTAGATAAAGATCTAGTACTCCAAAAAAATAATTGGAATACATGAATGAATTTTAAGGTACTTGCAGAGCAATCTCACGAGCATGTAATTCTGAATAGCATGTGGCAGAATAAATCATCAACAGACTGCTTTTTAATCTCTACCATCTTAATAGAATAGCAGGTTTACTTATATGTATCCCTGAGATATGGGAGTAAATGGAGATTAATGATATATTTGGATTTCTTTCCAGGCATCAAATATGGGCTATTGCATTCTAAAACTTATAAGCTATACTATGGATTTTTGTTTAATCTTTAAGTAATTTATTTACTAACCTTCCCAATATGTTACCTTCAAATTATACTATAACAAAAAAAATTTCAAATGCTTGCATTTTAAAAATGAAGTGAAATAGAAGAAACAGATTAAAGGTTGATTCCCCCCCTCTAGGGTCATGTTCCATTTTGATTTTTAAATATCTATATTTCCATGAAAGCTTCAAGTTTATACTTCTTAAATAACATACAATTAGAGAAAGTTTGAATTGTTGCTTTTATCATTTAGGATGCTATGGGATTCAAGCAGTAACAGAGTTTTTAACCACTGACTGTTAAATAATAGGAACACATTACTTCATTATTATAAGTTTAGAGTTTAAGTGGTGCCACCTATCAAATAACTCATTACTTTCCATCTTTCTCCCCTACATTCCTGTTCACCTGGGCTTTCTGCCTCTGGCTGCCCCCTGCGTAGTCACAGTATGAATGCTGCAGCTTCATTAAGACAGTGCAGTGTCCTCTCGAGCAGTTCTTTCATCAGGGAGGAGAACCTTTGCAAAAAGTTTCTTCAGCAGGCTTCCCATTGCATCTCACAATGTTATTATTATTATCATTTTTCCTGGAAACTGATGTTATTTATCATTTCTGTTCTGAAATCATTAGGGATAATGATACTAGACCTGTCCAGGGAACCCTATTTAAAGTGTGTACCATTAATTTGGTTGATGTATCAGAAATAGATTTTTATAGATATAAGCCATACTTAACCATAAAGTTTAGTAACACTAAAGTAAGAGAGCATAGAGTAATGTTTAAAAGTATAAGCTTTGATCCCAGATCTCCTTGAGTTTAATTTTGTAATTACTACTAACTAGCTCTGTGTTCTTGGGAAATTTATTTAACCTCTTTCTGAGTCTCAGTTTTCACTACTGTAAAACTGGGAATTATATAAAATCTAACTCAGAGATCATGAAAAGATTAATTTAATTAATTGATATAACATTATGTTTAAAACAGTATGTGCTTAATTAATGACAGCTATTCTTGTACTTTTACTAATGACTAGCCATGAAATTAAAAGACACTTACTCCTTGGAAGGGAAGTTATGACCAACCTAGATAGGATATTAAAAAGCAAAGATATTACTTTGCCAACAAAGGTCCATCTGGTCAAGGGTATGGTTTTTCCAGTGGTCATGTATGGATGTGAGAATTGGACTGTGAAGAAAGCTGAGCACCAAAGAATTGATGCTTTTGAACTGTGGTATTGGAGAAGACTCTTGAGAGTCCCTTGGACTGCAAGGAGCTCCAACCAATCCATTCTGAAGGAGATCTGCCCTGAAATTTCTTTGGAAGGAATGATGCTAAAGCTGAAACTCCAGTACTTTGGCCACCTCATGCGAAGAGTTGACTCATTAGAAAAGACTGTGATGCTGGGAGGGATTGGGGGCAGGAGGAGAAGGGGATGACAGAGGATGGGATGGCTGAATGGCATCACTGACTCGATGGACGTAAGTCTGAGTGAACTCCGGGAGTTGGTGATGGACAGGCAGGCCTGGCATACTATGATTTATGGGGTCACAAAGAGTTGGACATAACTGAGTGACTGAACTGAACTGAAGGGAATCTGAAGAAAATTCCAGTGTTCTCATGCCTGAAAAATGATGGATGTGGATTCAATGTCTGGTCATTCTAAATTCAGAATCTATGTCCTCTGGACTTATTGTATCATAGTCCTTGTAACTTTGTAAATGCTGCATACTCAGACATAGGATGAATATTATTGATTCATTAATCAACTGGTTTTTTTAATTATAGAGAAATAGAAAAATATATTCTCATATATATAATAAGAAGATTCTTAGATTTTGTGTATATTTTACTCAAGTTTTAAAAAACATTATATTAATTCTGCTATGAGTTTATACTTAAAGCATATATATTTATCACTGAATTTTTTGAAAGACAATTTTTCAGCTTGTAATGAAAATTACTTTTCTCAAACTGAAAGTAAAATTTCCAAGAATATTTAATGTGAGGATCAAAACATTGTTCTATATGGTATTTAAAAGAAACTATTTATGACAGTGTTGTATATTTCCAAGAATGTAATACAGTTTTGTAAATGAATCTCAACAACCCATGTGTTTGGAAGTTGACTCACTTCTACTTCACATACATCAACAAGGCATTTAAAGTTCTTAGGCAGATAGTAAAAAATAATTTTCAACTTATTGTTTCAGAAGAAGAGGCAATAAATAGGGAGAGCAGTTTGTAGAGGGTTGGTTATTGGCAAAGAATCCTATTCAAGATCTAGGAGTTATGAAGGTAGAATAGATTGTGAGTGTTAAGATTAACCAGGCATCACCTTACAGTCTTGATTTTCCTAGACTCTATGCATGCACAGAGACAAATACCACCTATTATTATTTATATTATTAATGGCATATATATATGTGTGTGTGTATGCATGAGCTTTCCAGGTGGCACTAGTGATAAAGAATCAGAAGATGCAAGAGATGCAGGTTTAATCCCTGGAACCCGAAGGTCCCCTGAATAGGGAAATGGCAACCACTCCAGTATTCCTTGCCTGGGAAATCCCATGGTCAGAAGAGTCTGGCAGGCTACAGTTCATGAGGCTGCAAAGAATCAGTCATGACTGAGTGACTGAACACACCACATGTATATGCATATGTATTTTGAGGGATTCTATTCCTATCCTAGAACTGCTGTAACAAATTACCACAAAGTGTATGGCTCTAAAACAGGAATTATTTTCTCATAATTCTTAAAGGTGCAAGTCCAAAATCAAGGTGTGAGCAGATGCGTTCCTTCTGGATGAATCTGTTACATGGATCTCTTACAGCTTCCAGTGGCTATTGGCAGTTCTTTGTTTTCATTGGCTTGTAGATCTGTCATTCCAGTCCCTGTCTCTGCCTTCATATCTCGTTATGTTTTATGTTTGTCTTATTACAAGGTCATTTGTGAATAGATTTGGAACTCACCCACTAATGCAGGATGATCTCATATCATGATCTTTAACTTAATCTGCAAAGACTATTTTTTTTTAATACTTTCAGTTTTGTTTTGGGGTATAGCCAATTAACAGTGTTGTGATAGTTTCAAGTGAACAGCAAAGGGACTCAGCCATACTACTACATGGATCCATTCTCCCCGAGACTTCCCTCTCATCTAGGCTGCCCCATAATATTGAGCAGAGTTCCATGTGATGTACAGTAGGTCCTTGTTTGTGATCCACTTAAAATATAGCAGTGTGTACATGTCTATTGCAACGTCTCAACTATCCCTTCCCCCATCCTACCTTCAGCAACTGTAAGTTCATTGATAAGTCTGTGAGCCGTTTCCTGTTTTGTAAGTAAGTTCCTTTGTATAATTTCATTTTAGATTGCACATATAAGGGATCTTATACAATATTTCTCTTTCTCTGTCTGACTTACTTCACTCAATTTGACAATCACTAGGTCCATCCATATTTCAGCAAATGATATTATTTCATTCTTTTTAGTGACTGAGTGTGGAGAAGGCAATGGCACCCCACTCCAGTACTCTTGCCTGGAAAATCCCATGGAAGGAGGAGTCTGGAAGGCTGCAATCCATGGAGTCACTGAGGGTTAGACACAACTGAGCGACTTCACTTTCACTTTTCACTTTCATGCATTGGAGAAGGAAATGGCAACCCACTCCAGTGTTCTTGCCTGGAGAATCCCAGGGACAGGGGAGCTTGGTGGGCTGCTGTCTATAGGGTCGCACAGAGTCGGACACAACTGAAGTGACTTAGCAGCTTAGCAGCAGTGACTGAGAAATGTTCTGTTGTGGTGCAAAGATTCTTTTTCCAAATAGAGTATCATTCACAGGTCCTGGGAGGATGTATCTTCTGGGGAGTCATCATTCAACTTACTGCAGATTCAAAAAGTGTGTTAATGTTCATTCTGAATTTCTTAGCAAAAGGGATGTAAAATTCTCACATAAAAGAGAATGACTTAGACCACTTAGTAGAAATGCATATTTCTGAGCCATTTTCCAGAGATCTGATTGAATTGCTATAGGTATATGCATGTTCAGGAAGCACATGGATGTTTCTGATGCAAGTAAGCCTTAGAGGCTTCTTGAGAAACATGCTTAGGGTAGACTAATCCTAGGAGAGGCAAAATAATATATTTACCTGAAATGTGGTCATAAGTAAAAAAGAAAGCACAGCCTAGATCCATATGACATTGTATTTCAGTATTTGTTACAAACTTGTTGAGAGGGATTTAAGGTTTGCTTTTTTTCTTTTAATTTTGAATACTAATCAGTCAACCAAAAAATTAACTGGGTATTCTTCAAAGTGAACAGTTTTGAGAGGTTATATGACAGAATTAATTGGAATATTTTTCTTCCAATGTTTAGGTAGCAAAATAAATCTTGAAAGCATTTAGTAGTAATTGGGAAATGAGAGGCAAATGTATTAATATTAGGGAAGAGAATCTGGGATAGTGTTTACAGCATACCCACTGGCTCCTCTCATTACTCTTGTTTTAGATCCTGTGTTGGGACTTTTCTCAGAGCCAGTACTGTCCGTTAAGTATACTACTCCATCTTTAGAGACTTAAAAATCAGAATCTCAGAATTAAAGTCATTTGAAGGCAATGGCACCCCACTCCAGTACTCTTGCCTGGAAGATCCCATGGATGGAGGAGCCTGGTAGGCTGCAGTCCATGGGGTTGCTAGGAGTCGGACACAACTGAGCGACTTCCCTTTCACTTTTCACTTTCATGCATTGGAGAAGGAAATGACAACCCACTCCAGTGTTCTTGCCTGGAGAATCCCAGGGATGGGGGAGCCTGGTGGGCTGCCACTATGGGGTCGCACAGAGTTGGACACGACTGATGTGACTTAGCAGTAGCAGCAAAGGAACCTTGGAAATTTCTTTTTGGGGGAAGAATGGATCAAGTTGGTGTGTGTGGAGGTATGTGTGTGTTGATGTGTTTTAAAAGCTAATGTGATTTTTTGTTTAGATACCCTTTACCCTCAGTATATTTTCTGAGTCTTTCATGTAGCTAATTTAACATGGGATTATAGATGCCAACTAACTCCTCACTTCTCAGAGTGTGAACCATGATGAGCACCATGACTGTGAATCTGGAGCTTTTTACAAACACAGAGTCTCAGGCAACTTTCAGAACTTCTGAATCAGAATTTATATTTCAGCATATTTTCCCAAGGGATTCCTGTGTTCATTAAAGTTTAGAAGCTGAACAAACCTATGCAGTGCTTCGACAGATCAGTAGTCCCTTTTAATACAGGAGACAATCCTTGTGATGGTTCCGAAGGTAACCTTTCCGAAGTGATTTCCAGAACTCTATTGAAATGATATTGAGTTATTCTTTTCTGTAGTGTCTCATGTAATCTTGTGTTAAGAAACTTATGAAAATTGTGGGGAAATTATATTTTAAAGGGAACAAAAACATACATCAGGATTTTAGAAATACTAAAAAATCAAGATATGATTCTTAGTGGTGTGAGGTACACTGTAGCAAGATATGTCTATATATAAAGTCCAAAGTCATATATCACATTGCTAGGAACAGAGTAGAGCTTTTATTGAACAATGGAATGTAGCTTTGATGTTTTGCAACAGTATAAAAAATGTTCTTTCTAAAAATTTTCTGAATATTTTGCCTTTAAAATTGTGCAGGTTTCTGCTGGTGAGAATATAAATGGATATAGTCACTATGGAGAACAGCATGGAAATTCCTTTAAAAACTAGGAATAAAGCTACCATATGACCCAGCAACCTCTCTACTGGGCATATTCCCTGAGAAAACCATAATTCAAAGAGACATGTGTATCCCAGTGTTTATTGCAGCAGTATTTGCAATCACCAGGACATGGAAGCAACCTAGTTGTCCACTGACAGGTCAATGGATAAAGAAGCTGTGGTACAAAAACAATGGACTATTACTCAGCCATAAAAAGGAATGAATTTAAGTCAGTTGAACTGAGGTGGATGAACCTACAGCCTGTTGTACAGAGTGAAGTAAGTCAGAAGGAGAAAAACAAATATCATATATTAATTAATGTATGTAGAATCTAGACAAATAGTGCTGATAAACCTATTTGCAGGACAGAAATAGAGACATAGACGTAGAGAATGGAATTATGGACACAGTAGGAGAAGGGGAGGGTGGGGCAAATTGTAAATATCATTAACATATATACATTCCCATATGTAAAATAGGTGGCTCATGGAAAGTTGCTATGTAACATAAGTGGATCATCCTGGTGCTCTGTGATGACCTAGAGCAGGAGGGTGGGGCGGGGGACGGAGGTTCAAAATGGAGATGACATGTGTATACGTAGGGCTGGTTCACACTGTTGCACAGCAGAAACAAATACAACATTGTAAAGCAGTTATCCTCCAATTAAAAATAAATTTTCAAAAATTGCATAGGTATGGTAAAGATAAATATGAACCAGAAAGTTCACCAGGGCTTTTCTTAAAATCAAGCTTACATAGAAAATCATGTGTGATATTTTATTTCTCAAAGTAAGGTACCCTTCATATACTTTTATAACATAGAAAATACACATTGTAAGCAAAGACAAATATGAATGAAAGCTGAAGGAGAATAGAAAGCTGAGCAACAGACCAAGAAGAGATAAAAATTTAGGATTTAAAAAGTATCATTTCAAATTAGTGGGGAAAGATATTTTGTTCAATAATAATATTAGGGAACCAGATAAACATTCATGAAGAATTCAGTTTTTTGCATCTCGTATTATTCCCTAAGATAGTTTGTATGAGGCAGGAGATAGATGGGCCCTAGCCTGAACAGCTGCAATTTGTCCTCTGTTGAAGATACTCCAAGATGAGGAGTGAGACAAGAGCTGAGCCCTTCCCAGATAAGCGATGAAGAACCTATATTCCTCATTGAAATCAAGAAGACCTTTCTAACTACACTCATGCAGAAGAGTTCCTTGAAGGTCAAGAAGGAAGACGGTACTACCTCATAATAGATGAAGTCAGCCTATCCATAGGACTATCCACTAGAATCCAGCATGGCTAAGAGATGTGCATGCCCTCAGAGAAGTTTCCTGAAATATACCGAATACAGACTTGGCACCAGGCAAAGCAAGATCACTGGCCGAAGGAAACCTGGGAGAAATGCCCCATAAAAGTGATTCATGCTACCACGAGGGCATGACTTTCTGAGCCCACCTGTGTGTCTATCCACGTGTACTCTTTTTTCCTCTTAATAGTTTATTTTTCCTTTGCTTTTCATCACTGTGTGAAAATTCATTCCTACTCAGCTGATGGACCAGGCCCTTGTCGATGGGCACTGCTCCCAGGTGTTCTTGTGATCACGTGCGTGCTAAGTCACTTTGGTCCTATCAGACTCTGTGAACATCGTGAACTTGTAGCTCACCAGGCTCCTCTGTCTGTGGGCAGTCTTCAGGTGAGAAGACTGGAGTGGGTTGCCATGCCCTCCTCCAGGAGATCTTCCTGACCCAGGGATCGAACAAACGTCACTTATGTTTCCTGCATTGGCAGATGGGTTCCTTACGTCAGTGCCACCTGGGAGGCCCAGTGGTTAGGATTCAGTTTTCTTACTACTGCGGCCTGACTTCAGTCTCTGGGTGGGAACTAAATTCCTGCTTCAAGCTGCTGTAAGACTGAGGCCACACGAGATCATCTCAGTCAGTGTTTCTAAACATTGTTTTTATTAACCTCTGTAAAGAGCCTTTTTAGATACATATGTTTTTCCAAATTCAGTCTCCCTCCTTGAAAATTTAATGACACAGATGTAGTCTTTTTATGTACTGCAGCCCTTTGGAGGGTCATGAATGACTTTCATATCTACATTTTCTGTCCTTTTTCCCTCAACAAACAATTTTGCCTCATAGGGTGATATGGCCATGGTGAGAATACATGTCCATGAATCTAGAAAAAGTAAAGTTTTAATGTAACAAAATAATTAAAGAATAAAATAACTTAATTAAAAGTTTATAACTTCATGGTTATTAACTCCCTTCAAAGGAAAATAATAAAAGGCAACGCGTACAAAAGAGGTATTGCTCTCTCATGATACCAGTTGAAAAAGGTTCTGAACTATAAAAATCATCATAGCCAAACCTTTAAATTGTATTTCTAGATCCATCTTGACAAAAAGAGCACCAGAAAGTTAACAGTTGTTTCTTCTTATTGAGGTTATTAGGCATGTGAAAATGTTCTTACACATGTTTGGTACAGTGAGCATTACTATCATAATCAGAAAATATTGAAAATGTATAGCTTTTTAGTGGAAAACCTGTGATTATGTTATTTAAACCACTCACCTACCTCATTAGGTCTTGCTTTAATTTCCACTTGATATTTGATTTTGATAATACATGGTTTAGAGTGGTTACTCAAGCTCCAGCTTTTAAAGTGAGGAAATGTTAGAGCTTGCATTTGAACCCAGTAATCTCTGACTTTAAGACTGTTACTGAATAAATCAGGTCCTGCTGCTTGCTGCTTACAAAATCAGTTACCTCCTCAGAAATGGCAGAGGGGAAAGGTGCCTTTACTCAGAATGCCAGCAGTCTGGGAGATGGTGGATTTAGCATCTCCCCAAAACCACTCTGAAGATTCTTCTTGGCCATGAAAGTTCTCAAGAGAAACAGAGAAATCATCTCAGTTAATCACCGAGATAGGAAGTCGTAATCATCACCAGCCCCTGCTGTGAGCTGGCTTGTGTGCAGGCTTCTGGACTCCTTTAGATAAGATCTTGTTCCCACAGATGGGTCACACAGCTTGTTCAGTAGATTACTGAAGGGAAAGCAGGGAAAGAGATCTGGTCATCTGTTAATTATTTATTCTTTGTTTCCACTTCTTTGATCTATGGAAAGAATCGACAAGTTAGGCAAGGAATGGTGTGATTAAAAGATGTGAAAGGTGTGCTTAGGCTGAGATGAGCAGAGCATGGGGGTGCCTGGTTTAAAAGTTAGTTACAATACAGCCTTGCTGAAGTGTCAGGAAAAGGGGTTTCCTGCCCAGGGCTGTTTCCTGTAAACAAGTACTTTATAAAGGATTTGAAATTCCTATATTATGTGATTTTCTCCAAGTTATTTTTTAAGGCTTAGCCATGGTCTGTGATTTTTAAACTCATCAATCCCAGTTTTGAAATAATTTTGTCTCCACTGTGGATGTGGCTTGATTGACCATTAAGTGGGATGTGTGCTCTGGTGAATTTGGCGCTCAAAATTCTGGTTTCTTCTGGAAATGACATTTAGAAACAGTTAAGTTTCTTAGCCACATATAGTATTAATTAGAAAAATGTATAACTCTTTAATTAGTTTCTATTATATATAAAGGCAGTAACCTATTAAAACACACATAAATTGCTCAGCAGTTAACTTTAGTTTTCCTAATTGATTCCTCTTTATCTTGCTTCCCTTGTCTGTTTGATGTTTAGAATTGTATAAAATGTCCCCAATTCTCATTGTACTTAGCTTTATTTTTAATACTTCTAGTCTTTTGCACTACTTACAAACAAATGCTTTTTTTAAGTAAATTTATTTATTTTAATTGGAGGTTAATTGCTTTACAGTATTGTATTGGTTTTGCCATACATCAACATGTATCCGCCACAGGTATACACATGTTCCTCATACTGAACCCCCGCCCCTCGTCCCTCCCTGTACCATCCCTCTGGGTTGTCCCAGTGCACCAGCCCCAAGCACCCATTATCACGCATTGAACCTGGGCTGGGGACTCGTTTTATATATGATATTATACATGTTTCAATGCCATTCTCCCAAATAATCCCACCCTCTCCCTCTCCCACAGAGTCCAAAAGACTGTTCTATACATCTGTGTCTCTTTTACTATCTCGCATACAGGGTTATTGTTACCATCTTTCTAAACATTGGGGGTCCTTCTTAGATAGTAAATCAGAGTTTATTAATACTATCCAGAGCCACTGTCAACTTTTAATAAATTATTAGCATACAAGTATAACTAACACCTTTTTTCTGTACTTGAATAGAAATATTCACCTTATCTACTCTCATGGTATGCTAGCTCTTTTCATCCACTTGTCGATCTGGGCACCTGCATTCACTCCCAATTCTTCGTTTTATTACACTTATTTCCAAAAATCCGGAGTCATGATGGTATATTGGTGAAAATTAAGGCAGCAGTCAACATAATTCCACTTCGTTAGAATATTCCAGCGGGACTGAGAGAAGCTGAGCAACAATGGTCCCCACTGTTTTTCGAGTCCCCCATGATCTTAATGTTCTGGGAAGAGAAATGGGTGTTGACAAACCAGGTTAACTTTAAAGACGTGAGCCAAATTTTACCCAATTTTGGTTCAGTGATGTACAACTTGGTCTCTGGTTTGGAAGGCAGAGCTGTCAAGAGCTCATCTGAGAATAATGATGTAGATTTGTGGGACGGGTTCTCATGTGTTGGCTCCCTTGAAAATTGGTGGTGTACCACATCTGCCTGAATGTTGTTGTTGTTTTAAATTATGCATTTATTTTTTGGCTTGGCGGGGTCTTCGTTGCAGCATGCAGGCGTCCCACTGTGGTGGTGTCTCCTGTTGCAGAGCACAGACTGTAGGCCCAGCAGTTGTGATGCATAGCTCCATGGCATGTGGAATCTTTCCAGGCCAGAGATGGAACCCTTTTCCCTCAAACTGGCAGGTGGGCTCTTAACCACTGGACCACAAGGGAAGTCCCTGAATGTTGTTTAATCTAAAGTGTTTTATATTACACATGTATACAAGCAACATGCCACAATACAGATAATTTCTTATCTAGTTATTAGGACAATTCAGGGAAGATAACTACAGTTAAGAAAATGTTTTTAGATTAATTTCTAGTATCATGCATGTGTGCTAAAAAGTAATAAAGTGAATAATTTAAGAGCTATTTAGCATTTTAATTCAAAACCATATTTGAGTCATCACCATATGAAATGCCTTTTAAGAGCTTAAAATGTAGCTGTGTGTTCAATCCTCTTTACTCTCATACTTGAATATGTAAAATTATATATTGATAATTCTTTCTAGTAGCGGTGTCAGACTAATTTCCTAATTACACATTCTATAAACATATTAAAATCAATTTGTATCTCTGAACACTAGTTAAGATGTAAGTAAGACTTGGCTACAGATAATCTTCTGAATAGATCAATGTGGTGAGATAAAGTTAAAATGGTCCCTAATGACAAAGTAAGTATTCCAAGAAAAAATAACAACTTGTTTTTCCTCAAAATCTTATCACGTGTGTGTGTGTGTGTGTGTGTGTTTATATCCATATCTTTCTCTGCTTTGTCACTACATCCTGCCACGTGGTGTCATCTCCAGAAAACAGGTAAAGGAAGGAAACTGATCAAAGTTGTCTCAAAATTTGCAAGAAAAATGACACTATCTTCAAAGGTAAATACTCTCCTCTTTTTTTAAGCTTATAAATTTTAAATTGATAACCGTAATATAAGAAAAATAAATTTCAAAAGTCTGTTTATATTTCGAGTACAGTCAGAATCATTTTATTTTCTGGGACTCATTTGACACTATGCAGCTCAAGAATGCAATATGGGAAAAAGGGGCATTTAGTTTCCAGTCTATTAAACACTGTGTGACTTTAGGTATGTCATTTAAACTATCTGGGCTTTAGTTTCTGAGCTGTAAAATAAGATGGTATTTAACTTTAACATACTTTGTAATTTTAACAGGTAGATGTAGCCAGAAGCAGCTACCTCAGGCAGACAAAATTTGCAAGAAAAATGACACTATCTTCAAAGGTAAATACTCTCCTCTTTTTTTAAGCTTATAAATTTTAAATTGATAACCGTAATATAAGAAAAATAAATTTCAAAAGTCTGTTTATATTTCGAGTACAGTCAGAATCATTTTATTTTCTGGGACTCATTTGACACTATGCAGCTCAAGAATGCAATATGGGAAAAAGGGGCATTTAGTTTCTAGTCTATTAAACACTGTGTGACTTTAGGTATGTCATTTAAACTATCTGGGCTTTAGTTTCTGAGCTGTAAAATAAGATGGTATTTAACTTTAACATACTTTGTAATTTTAACAGGTAGATGTAGCCAGAAGCAGCTACCTCAGGCAGTAGTAAGTGTCAGAATCAGGTGACATATTAACAGACAGAGAGAGGACATAGATGGTTTCCTGGAACTTGATACCATCAGAGTCAGCAATAGAGCCTATAATTCAAGCATTGGTATTAAAAGTCTGTTCAACCATGACAAAATATGCTGTCAGAAGATAGTTTGTCTTTCAAAAATCATACCTAAAATATTAGAAAGCAGTAGAGATGCATTAGTAAGAGGAAGGATGTCATATGGGCATGCCTACCGTGTATCAGCCAGTGATGTTATTTTTCTTTTCAACTGCCCTGAGAATAAAAGGGTTTTTCCCCAACTTAAGTACATTATCTGAAACATGAAGGTTACATAACTGGCCTAGTATCAAATTAGGATAAATTAGGATCTGGACTCTGGCTGTCTTCTAGTACACAGCTGACTAGTTATGACAGTGACCACCAAACCTAGTTGGACCATAGGTTTCCCAGGTGCAGTTTAAAAGTACAGATTGCTAGACATCATCCCAGACTTCTGGAATCAAAACTCTGGGCACAAGGCCATGGAATCTGTTTAGCTAGAAAGCTCTCAAAAGAACTTTGCTAACAGCTTGGTTTGAGAAAGATGGTAGTCTCAAGTCCATACAGAAGGGAAAGAGGACTGAGGAACAGAAGTAATATGTACTGCAAAATCTGACATATTTAATATTGAGACAGTTTTCGACCACCACTTCGAAGTTTTACTTCTATGACATCCTAATTATATTCATCTCAAACCCTATAATCCTTCTTCCTCCAACCATTTTACTACATAGAATTTGTTAGTAAGTATTTAAATACCAAAATTAAAAAAAAATGTTATTATCTTCCTTTCTGGTAAGAAAGACTTAAATTATAGTATAAAATAGTTAAATTTCTAACTATACTCATTGAAATAAATGAAATATAAACCCTACATAAATCCAATTGTGTTTGTTCCAAGACTTTGAACATTATTGCTAATTGACACTTTGAAAAGTCTTGCCCATTTAAAGATAGGATACATTGAAAATGCATTTTTAGAAGCGCTATTGCAACTGGAAAATAGGGATGTTGAGACTGACAGACCTTTACAAGAAAATACTTAACCTTTAGCTAGCGTATATCTTTTTTCCTAAGGAGAAAACAGCATTTTATGTCCATGTTAAAATTATACTCAGTAGCAGAAAAGTTCTATTGACCAGCTATATGATGCTTAAACAACCTTCAGGTTTTTTGTTACTCTCTATATGTTAATTATTAGTCATTCCTTTGAGTTCAGTTCAGTTCAGTTGTTCAGTCATGTCTGACTGTTTGCGACCCCATGAACCGCAGCATGCCAGGCCTCCGTGTCCATCACCAACTCCCGGAGTTTACCCAAACTCATGTCCATTGAG
>SJYC01081590.1:0-17075 GCA_006408675.1 Madoqua kirkii | reverse complement strand
AAGCCTGGCGTGCTGTAGTCCATGGTATCGCAAAGAGTCAGACATGACTAAGCAACTGAACTGAACTGAAGTACTGTACGGGGAAATAAAAGATGAACTAGACCCAGGCTCTACCCTCTAAAAGTTTATATTCAAGTGAAAGAAAGAAATACTTCCAGTTGAAGCAGAATGTCCTTATGTGATAATCAAGTCATGTAAATATTAAGTACAATGGAGGAAACGGATCATTCCATGGAATTTCAATGTCAAGGCAAAACACAGGATATTGCATAAAGAAATAGGAGCAAAGACAAAGATATGGTATAGTACAGAGTATTTTTCAGGAATGGCAAGTTCACCTACAACAGAGACCAGGTATAACCCAGCCATTCTAGTCAAATAAATTGCTCCCTTTATAAGCCCTAATTTAGTGCTTATCACATGGAACTAAGAAGAGGGCGGTCTGAAGGACCCAAGGGTGTAAAACGACAATTTCTGATGTCAGCGTACTGAAATAGATGATTCATGAATGTACCATGCACACTTTCATTTCTCTTTCACTGTATCCTGCAGTTAGCCAGCCACATCACTTGTTCTTCACTTTAAGTCCTTCTGCTGTTTCAAGGTTCTCCATTTACTTACTCATTTATTCATTCAATTATTTTTTTTATTGGGCACCAGCTACTTGCTGGGCATCGTTCTTGGTGTTGAGGATATAATAATGAACAAGGCAGACAACAGCCCTGCATTTGTGGAGACAAACAATGATGAAGGATAGGAAGCAGACAGGGTAGGTAGTCAGAGAAGACTTGAGAAAAGCACATTAGCCCAGAGATCGGATTGTACTGAGAAAAGAAACCATCAGAATATCTTAGGAAAGAGCATTCCAGATAGAAAAACATGCAAATACAAAGGTCCTTAAATGCCTGCATATTCAAGGAAACAGGCCAGTGAGTGAGGACAGGAGAGGCAGAAAAGGAGCTGAGAGGAAGCGGGAACCAAGTCACATATGGACTTGCAGGTAATGGATTCTGTTTTCATTGGATGGGAAGCCTTTCTTCTTACCCCCTTTTCCAGCCCCAGCAGCCTCTACTGATCACTTCTTGTACACATTTCACTTGTACTTATAATTGCCACTCAGTCTATGGTTTTTTATTTGATGAATTTCTATTCATCTCTTATGCACAAGTCCTATTTTCTCAACTATGTGTCAAGGACAAGAATTATGTCATATTCTCCTCTACATTCCTAGGGCCTGGCACCCAGTGGAACTCAATAAATCTCTTTGGAAGGTGATAATGATGATGTAATCCCTTAGAGTCGTTTCCAGCTGTAAGATCTATGATTCCTTTGAACTGTTTCGACAAGCTAGTTTGCCCAGTGACTCAGAGGACTGACATCTTTCTAGATATGAGATTACAGTCATGCCACTTTTAGGACATTAAATGTCTAGAATGAATGACATCAGAGTTTTTCTTTAAATGAAGACTGCATCACTTAGAACAGTGGTCCCAGTACATGGAACTACTTATTAGTATTTATACTTTAAGCCATATGACCCTTAGGAGAGGCATTAATTGCAATTAAATAAATACTATCCTGATGTGATTCCATCATCAGCTATTAAACACAGCCTCAAATTTTTTGCTTCTCCCACTGAAAGGTGAAGGGTACTCTCTTCACCCCAAATCTGAGTTGTTCTTAGTGACTTAACCAATCAAATGCAGGGAAAGTGGTATTCTGGGACTTGTCATAAGGGATATGTCATAAGAAGGCTTGACCCTTAAAGTTTCCACCCACACCTTTTGGAAATGCTCCCTCTAAACACCCAGCTGCCATGTTGTGAGTAACCCAAGTACATGGAGAACCACGTGGCAGTGCTTAGACTAACAGCCCCCAACCAAGCCCCCTGCCAAGCGCCAGCACCGACCATCAGCCATCCCAGCCCAGGCACCAGATGCAGGAATGAAAAAGCTATCTGAGAAGCAGATCCTCCAGCTCCAGCCACCTCAACTGACAGCATGTATATCAGAGACATACCACCCAGCTGAGCCCTTCCTGAATCCCTAACCTTCAAAATAAAACAGCTGTTTGAATCTGCCAAGTTTTGGGGTAGCTTGTTATATAGCAGTAGATTTTTTATTTTAAAAAGAAAAAAATCATCATAATACATCACTACTCTCAGAGTGCCTCTCCACTGATTTTTTTTTATTAAAGTGACAGATACGTTCAGTCCAAGATTTGTCCTAAATCCAACAACTGTTCTGCTCAGAGATTTTATTTTTAGGATATGAAGAACACAAATTACGTAACTTTGAAGAGTACCCTGAATCAATCTTACTTCATAAGACTGCAGGTCAACAAAAATCTCCTGAAAATTATCCAGTGCAAAAGCCATAACCATACACTGGATTATACAGATCACAGAATTAGGCCATTGGGAAAATCACGCACAGTTTCACTCGGTCATGCTGCAGGCAAGAAAACACTGCTTAAAACACTATTTTATTACACTACTTAAAAACACGGGTGGGAATTAGAAATGAAATGTACAATTCTATCATAAAGATAAAAAGATCCAAAACTTCCCAGGTGGTGCAGTGGTCAGGACTCCATGTTTCCACTGTAGGGGCCCAGGTTCAAACCCAGGGCCACGGAACTAAGCTCCTGCAAACCTTACACACAGTCACAAAGAAAAGGGGGGAAAAGAAGATCCAACTCTTAAGCTATGATTGCATGCAGTACTAAGGATTTATGAAAATTATTCTCTGTCAGATCCTACTTGAATGGAAAACACTCAATTGCAAATGGTTCTCTCCTTTAAAACATCCTTTTGCTTGCACAGTGAAGTTCTATTATGAAAGCAAAAGCTCCTCAAAACAGGTAGGCATTTTTACCGCCTCAGTGTAAATATCACTTCTTCCCTAAAACAGTTATTTCAGACCCTGCCAAGTGAGAGGCTCTTGGAAAAAGCAGCCTGCTCACTTGAAACCCTTCTGACACCTCCCTCTCCCCCATTATCTTCTTCAAATCATCTTTGGCTCACCAAAAACACAGAACCATTACGAGGACCTGGGGTGGAGGGTAACACAAAAAGAACA
The DNA here is from genome assembly GCA_006408675.1 of Madoqua kirkii. Classification (NCBI taxonomy): domain Eukaryota; kingdom Metazoa; phylum Chordata; class Mammalia; order Artiodactyla; family Bovidae; genus Madoqua; species Madoqua kirkii. The sequence goes on along the minus strand of SJYC01081590.1, from coordinate 13,995 downwards.
CATTTTGGTAGTAAGTGCTTTAGAGTTTTGATTTCTCATATAAACTACTACTTTGAATTATGTCTAATCACATTCCATCCTCACATTTTTCATATGAATTCACACTTACCATGAGTATACCATTTTAAAAAATCAACAAGAAGAAAATGAATTCTCAAGAAAACACCCTATAAGCTAGGGGCATAACAATGACAAAATGCTCTTAAGAGATAAATATTATCTTCCAGGTTTAAAAGTATGTATTTGTTTTTAAATTAATTCATTAGCCATAACAACAAAAAAAAAACACAACAGAAGGAACCAAAAAATCAACCATTACATTACTGAAAGCTATACAGGTACATGCATTTTTTTAAAAAAGAATACTAAAATTTAATTAGAGAAGAAAAAATATATTAACCTCTGATAAAAAACAGTTAGTGACAAACCACTTCTCTCACATAGAAACCATTCCTTCAGCAGCAATAAATCACTACTTTATAGTAAATCACTAATTCAGCATAACATGTCTAAAAACATATGTATTTATATTCCTACATTGTATCACATTTCTAAAACTGCTTAAAAGGCACAAGTGGCTGGAAATACCATTAAAAGTAAAATAGAGAAATAGTTGGTTATATGACCCTGACAATCAATAAATGGAAGTTAAATGGGAATTTAAGAAATGAGGCAAAGGACATAAAATCTGTTCCTTCCATTTAAGTCAGAACAGTAGCAGCTCCACATCTCCCAGTTTGGGGTGTCATTGCTGCTGCTGCTAAGTTGCTTCAGTCATGTCCAACTCCATGCGATCCCACACAGTAGCCCACCATGCTCCTCCGTCCATGGGATTTTCCAGGCAAGAGTACTGGAGTTGGGTGCCATTGCCTTCTCTGTGGGGAGTCATTACTTACATGTTAAATTCAAAAGAAAAGGGATGTGTTCAACCTAAACTAAATAATGAAAGCAAGTTTGCCTAAATGTCAAACCACATGATACTAAGTTTCTTGCACCTTCTGTATGAAAACCTGCTCAATGGTCTTTCTGATGCAAAAAACTCAGTTGATGAGGAAGTCAATGTATTTCAATTTTACTGCTTCAAAGGATTAAGGTAGTCTGTCTGACATGTTCAGGCAAACAGGAGCCTGTTACCAGGGGACAAAGACTTATCTTTCCCATTTAACATGGTTCTGCTCCAGAAAGAGATCTGCTATTAACACATGGGTACATAAAGAGAACCCACAGTATACAGAAATTCAATTACAATGTTCTCAAGAGTCCCAAATATTTTTTTTTCAATGTTAAAAACCTCTGTGATTACCTGGTGCTTTAATGCATCTACTCAAAATATAATTATTGATGCTCTCTATGGGGTAGGCACCGTCCTAAGCTCCAGGATTGAAGGTTGTCCAGAAGTTATGGCAACCTCACTTTTCAAGTAAAAACAAGTCCAATCAAGTGCAGAAGATAGTTTGAGATCATGTTAGATGTGATAGAGGAAATAAAACAGGATGATATGACAGAAAGTGACTTGGGAAGTGTCTACTTTGGGCTGACACCTAAATGACCAGAAGGAGCAAGGTATCAGAGCAAAACTAGGAGCCAGGCACACCCATCCAAGAGAAGTGCTGGAACAAAGGCCACCAGGTGGACTATGGTGACCTACCGGAGAGACAACAGAGGGAGGCCTGGGCGGCTGGGGCATGGTAAGAAGGTGGAAAATGCCAACAGAATGGGAGAAGCAGACCACAGGGGCCTCGTGGCTCTACGGAGGAGCTCCGTTGGATTCCCAGGCCAATGGGATGCCACTGGAGGAAGGTTTACACCAAGGAACAACATAACCTGGTTTAGATTTTTAAGATGGTTATGGCTGCTGTGCAGAAAATGGATTGTACAGGGAGGCTACTGCAGTCATTCCAACAAGGGAAGGAGACTGACAGACAGATTTGGGGGATATTTCAGAAGGCATGCTCACAGGATAGACGTTGGAGAGGACATTTAGTGCAGAGAAAGGCAAAAGAAGGATGAGTTCTGAGTTTCTGGCTGAACCATTGGAAATCAAGATTCTGTTTGATGTAGCTTCTTCATTTCTTCTCCAGTTGGAGAGCTGGGATTATCAATAGAGCCTGCCCTTCTACTTCCTAATCCAGAAGTCTTTTAATTAAGAATATTATTGAGATTACCAGACTAATCGTTTCCAGTTTTGCTGTTCTGCTACTAATTATTCACACAAAGGCACAAAATAATTTCAAGATAAGTGTGCATTAAAAATCAAAAGCTTACACAAATCTATCTACACATGTGACAGAATTTCACAGAACTATACATATGTGCAGAGTGAATGTAAAAACTATCCCAACAAGGTCTGTATTTGAGTTAATGGTATTAAATCAATGTCAACTTCCTAGTTTGGGCAATGGACTATGGATATGTAAGATATTTTCATGGGGGGAGTGGTGGTGTGTGTGGTGGCACCTGGGGACCATTTCTACTAAAATTATTTTAAAGTAAAAAGTTATTTTTTTAAATCTTGTCTAAGGATACAGCACTAGGAGGAAAAAGGTAATATTTGAGCCTAGATCAACTAATTTCTAGTTCTTTTGACTATATTCTCCATTACTCAAATGCTCTTTTTTTAAATTAAAGCTATAGTTGATTTACAATATTGTTCTAGTTTCAGGTGTACAGCTTCATATTCTTTTCCATTATAAATTATTCCAATATATTGAATATAGTTCCATGTGCTATACAGTAAGTCTTTGTTATCTCAAATGTTCTTTAAATTAAAAGGACCTTGGAGAGGGTGGGGATGAGTGGGAAGTAATACCTAACTGGGATCTGTTTTCTTCACAGTACCTGTTTTCTTACTTTTGTAGAGGAGGAAAAAATTTTTCCTTCTTCCTTTCTAGGTTCTTTGGCTTTGCCTAATAATTAAAGTGATCTAAGACAGATTAACAGGAGAAAAAGAAATTTAATTTTATATGTACAGGAGCCCAGTAAAAATATGAAACCCAAGGAAGAGTAGGGAGATTGAGCCTTATGTACAACCCTGAGCTAAGGAATGGGATAGGGGTGTGGGGATTCAAAAGGGGAAGAGAGTATTTCAGTGGACAGATGAATTCACAAGATCAGACGGTCAGTAAATAAGATATTTGCCCTGCCAAACAGATAAGGTCATTCAGATAAAAACTACTCTCTGATAATAGCTCTCCTTCTGAGCCAGGCCTCCCGTCTAAATTCTTCTAGGTAGTTAAGGGAGAGGTATAAGCTCTTCTTGAGTCTGCTGGGTCTTGACAGCCTTCAGCTCAAAACAATCCACATGCCAAAGTGGCACATTTAGGGGCAGCCTATTTGCTCTCCTTTGCTTTCTAAAGCATAACTGCCTTTTTGTCCTGGGCTGTTTTCACTTCTGCTCCCAAGAACACAGCACGCAGCCAGCAACCTTTGAGAGAAAACCTGCATTTGGTTGGCCCTGGGAGTCTGCAGCAGGTGTGAAACACTTTCTAAAACAATTAAAATGTCTACGCTTTCCTTTCCTGAGTTGAACAAAACAGTGCAAATGATTTAAACCATTTGTGGAATGAATCAGAATTTGTTGTTATTGTTCAATTGCTAAGTCATATCCAGCTGTTGGCAGCCCCATGGGCTGCAGCCCACCAGGCTTCCCTGTCCTTCACTGTCTCTTGGAGTTGGCTCAAACTCATGTCCATAGAGTCAGTGATGGCATCCAACCATCTCATCCTCTGTCACCCCCTTCTCCTCCTGCCCCCAATCTTTCCCAGCATCAGGGTCTTTTCCAATGAGTTGGCTCTTCACATCAGGTAGCCAAAGTATTGAAGCTTTAGCCTCAGCGTCAGTCCTTCCATGAATAGTCAGGGTGGATTTCTTTAGGATTGACTCGTTTGATCTCCCTGTTGTCCAAAGGACTCTCAAGAGTCTTCTCCAGCACCAGTTTACCAAATCCGAATGGTCCGCAGTACAGAAAAACCAGTGACCTCGGGGTGAGCGAGGTTATCCTGTTTGTCCAGGGCCACCACTCTCAAGGCCCTGCAGAGAACCATCAACAATGCCAAAGACCAACAGCTGCGTCCCCATCTGCAGACCACCAAGGTCATTGCCAACAGTGTGCTGGCCCAAGGAGAGCTGTGGGGGTTCTGTTTGCTCGTTTGTTCTGCAGGGGTAGAGGAAGGATGGAAGGAACGGCAGGACAGAGTGAATCATGCTTGAAGAAGCCGGGAGGCATGAATACCCTGAAAAGGAATCCAAGGACAGGTGGGGACATTTCCCTCTCACAAGGGAAACTTCAGGGTCATGTCAAGGTAAGCCACAGTCAGATGCCACACAGGACGTGGGATTCTCAGTCCCCCACCAAAGCCTATCACTCTCAGGACCCAGCAGCAGCACCAACCTGAAGCCAACGCAGGAAGAAGTTTCTCAGTTAAGATGAGAAGTGGAATTAAAGTCTCTAATCACAACTAAAATCTGGGGGAGAATCTGGAGGATAGGGGGCAGTTACTGAAGTCAGCCCTGAAAGATGGGAGTCAGAGGGATGCTTTTCTCTCTCCCTAGGCCAGTTTCCTCACATTCAAGCCTCACTCCGCAGCTCTATCAAGCCCAAATCCAATGCTTTGATAACAAGATCATCCACCAACTCAACTTCCCTTTTACTTGTCGTTTTTTTAACAAAATAAATAAATAAATTCTTCCTTTGAGTCAAACAGTCTATGTGTTGTCTTTCTTCTCAGAGAACCCACTCATTTAAGAACTTACTTTGTAAACAGGGCAGGTATGTAACTCAGAAACAAAAATGGCATGGATGAGAAGACTAGAAGTAGGAAGAAGAGCCGGATTTACTGGGGAAAAACTCACTCCATTTGCAAGGCCACGGGTGTAATGATCAGCAAGGCACCCTGGGAAGATGTCTAGGAGACAGCACTCCGCATCTGCTCTGTCTAGACTGGCTTCTTCCCCAGTAAGGCAGGCCTGTTAGTGCTACTCGCTCAGTTGTGTCTGACTCTTTGCAACCCCATGGGCTGCAGCCCGCCAGGCTCCTCTGTCCATGGGATTCTCCAGGCAAGAACACTGCAGTGGGTTGCCATGCCCTCCTCCAGGGGATCTTCCTGACCCTGGAATAGAACCCAGGTCTCCCACACTGAAAGTGGATTCTTTACTGTCTGAGCCAGCAGGGAAGCCCAAGCAAAGACTACCTTCCTCAAAACCCAAAAGCATCCTAGAAGCACTCCCTACTCTACCCTCCCCTCCACAGAGATCACGCCTGTGTGCTCTGTGCTCTGGCAGACCTCAATTCATTGGTATTTCTTTGTAAGTTCTGTTAAATGTTCAGAATTTCACGTACAGGTCACCCCTCTCTTGTAATACAGACTGCAGACTCCTTGTTCTACCTTCCATTTCTGATGAACCCCTTTTCTGCCTTTTGGAGCCCACAGGACTCCCAGAACACCCAAAATGTATTATTAACAAATGCCTTAGGGGTTGAGAAACCCAATACAGCCCTGTTTCTGAATAATGGACAGAAATAGCACAATGGCTATCTCCAGGAATGAACAGGAAGAAATTCTCACCCTTGCTTGGCATTACTTGTCAGGAGATTTGAGTTTCAATGATAATTTCCTTTAAAGGAGATGAAAACAAAGACAAGGTAGGGTGTTGTGCAAAAAAAAAAATACACAAAATACCTAATGGATGGGAACAAAAGGCAAATGCTCGTGACTGCAAACCTTGCTCAACTCTTTGTGGTTAGTACTTAAATGCTAACATTATCTCATCACCCCAATACTTAAACATCGTGAGACTAAACCATGAGTGAGTACACAGGATAAGCCGAAATTAAATCCTCGTGTGAATGTGCAGAGTACAAAGGAGTTTTATCTGTTTAGTTTACCTAGTCCATTTTCTCTTATGTATAGTTTTAGAAATGAAAGAAAAGGTTCAATGGCGCTGGTATGACACATCTCTTCTGGCAAAATGGTAGTCAAAAGGAACAAGAGAGATAATGACATACTTTCACAAGAAAAGTTTGCCCTGAGGAAAGGCCTCTCCAGTTTTGACTCTCAAAACAATTTTAGAACTAGCATTAGCTTTAATCCAGCCCTCTGGTAAGCACCAAGAAAAGAAAGGTAAACAAAGCTGATTCCCGTCATGAAAGGCTATTTTCTGGCCTTTCTTACTCTTTATACAAAGAATGGGCAGACCTTCTCTGTAAAGGCCCAAAGAGCAAATATTTTTTAGGCTTCGTGGACCCCCAGGTCTCTTCTGCAGCTCCTCAGCTCTGCTGGCATGGCATGAAAGCTGCCGCAGAAAACAGATAAACAAATAAGCATGGCTGTGTTCCAGCCAAACTTTCTTTATATATCCTAAATCTGAATTTCATATGAGTTTCACAGGTCAAAAGAAATACTCTTCTTTTGTTTCACTGTTGTTTCAATTCTTTAAAAATAGAAAAACCATTCTTAGCTCAGAGGCCAGACTAAAACAGGTAGTAGTCTGAGGCTCCCATGGACTTGGCCACAGTTTGCCAACCCCTGCTTTACAAGACAAGAGGGTAACAAAAAGTCAAAAAGAACTTAGAAAGTGTCCAGCCCGTTTTTCAAAGGAGAAGGCTGCTGGGGAAGGAAAGAAGGGAGGAACAAGTGAATAAAAGAAGAAGGGATGCCCATGAGAAATTAGAAGACTGTCGCCTGAGGGGAGAGGAATCCAAAGGAGGTGAAAGCTGGGAGGGAGGAGGGGGCAGTAATTGGTGGTAACAGAAAGAAGCAGGAGGCCAAGACACCTGGGCATTGGTGGGAAATGAAAGGGCAAAAGGGATGTCAGTGAATGACTAGCCTCGGGGACAGGATGCGGATTAAACTGTAAGAGAGCTGAACAGCAGATTAATGGCCAAGCCCAGAACTAAAGAACCAAGGCTACTTACTCTGTGCACAAAACTGCTCTCAGCAGGCAAGGACAGTGTGCTGTCAGAAGCCTACTGCGGTATGTGCATGTTGGCGGGGCGATTTTTCTTTCTACTTTTATTTTGTACAGAGCTCCCAGGAATATCAGTTTAGTCTTCAAAGTCCCCTCACCTTTAAAGTGATACAGCCCTGGGCAGAGCTGGCTTCAGCTCTGGGGCCCTGACCGTGGTCCCCACTCCAGTACTTACCCCATACCTCTACAACTGGCATTTTCAGCAAGAAGAAAGTTAGGGAACACCCTCCCATGTGACAGTTTATTATTACAACAGTTGCTAATAACACTGATAAAATGGTTCAATACCCAGAAAGATGGGTCAGAACTTAAAGCTTCATAGAGACCAGGGAAAATTCTGCTTTAAATCTGGTAAAATGAGTGGCTAATGAATAGCATCCAGCAAACACTAAACAGAAACTATTACAAAACGCCAAAGAATCACTTTCATGGAGGGTCAAAAACTAAACAAGTTATCTGCTGGCTATCCAGGAAAAGCTGAAAAATAAGATAAACTTTCATAAAATGTGATAATAGTGTTATGGGCTGATTTATCTTCCCCAAATTCATATGTTCTTCATATATATTCATAAAATTCGTATGTTGAAACCTTAACCCCTAATACCTACAACTGACGTATTTGGAGTCTATAAAGAAGTAACTTGAGTTAAAATGAGGCCATTGCTGCTGCTGTTGCTGCTGCTAAGTCGCTTCAGTCAAGTCTGACTCTGTCCGACTCCATAGACAGCAGCCCACCAAGCTCCGTCATCCCTGGGATTCTCCAGGCAAGAACACTGGAGTGGAGTGAGTTGTCATTTCCTTCTCCAATGCATGAAAGTGAAAAGTGAAAGTGAAGTCACTGAGTTGTGTCCAACTCTCAGCAATCCCATGGACTGCAGCCTACCAGGCTCCTCCATCCATGGGATTTTCCAGGTAAGAGTACTGGAGTGGGGTGCCATTGCCTTCTCTGAAATGAGGCCATTAAGGAGGCCCTCATCCAACCTGCTTGGTATTCTTATAAGAAGAGGAAATTAGGACACTTGGAGAGACACCAGGAATGCACATATACAGGGATGACCTTGTGAAGAGGAGGCAGGACGTCAGTCATCTACAAGCCAGGAGGAGGCCTCAGGAGAAACCAAACCTGCCCACAGCTTGGTCTTCAACTTCTGACTTGCAGAAGTGCAAGAAAATAAATTTCTCTTGCTTAAACCACCTGCTCTGGGTATTTTATTGTGGCAACCCAAGCAAAAAATATCAACAGTTACAGCATATGGAGATTAAGAGGAAGGTGGGAGCAAATAAGGCCACCACAGATTCACTCATTCAACTAACATGTGTTAGCCCCACTAGGTATCCGGCAACGTGCGAGGTTCTGGGTCTGTAAGGATGAAAAGCTAAATTTGTGCCTTTGCCAAACTCACTGCCTGCTGGAGGACAAAATTCCACCAGAGTATGAATGCACTGTGACAGAAACGCACCCCAAGTCCTTTGGAAACACAGGAGTTCCTCAGCCAGCCAGGAAGAGGTCATGCAAAGCTTTAAGAAAGAGCTGATGTCTGGAATAAGTGCTTAAAACAAACAACAACAACAAAGAGGCTACCTTCTGGTTGAGAATATATAGGAATATATTTTTGAGCTGGAGAAAATAAGTATTGTTGAGGAGGAGAAAGTCTGATGAGTGAGAGGTGGGGTTGTCTTTTGGTCATGATGAGCTAAGAGACCAAGGACTAAAGTGCAGCTATCTATTTGGGCTGGATGCAGGGATTTAGAAGCAGTTCACCTTGAGAGGGTCATTAAACCAGGGGTACAGGTTGGTTTTGTCCAAGAAGAATGGTGCCAGTGAGAGAAGGATTTGATAGGACTTGGGAGAAGACAAGCATTTAGGAGGCAAGCAGACTAAGTCGAGAGAAGTAGTAGACGGGGAGACAGGAGAAAACCACAAGCCCAGGAAGGTGGCAAGATCAAGAATGAGCGAGAAGGAGTGGCCACGTCAGATGCTGCTGAGACATGCCAGGTGTTGCCAAGGGGCAAGCTGAGAAGTTAAGTCAATCAGTTTAACCATAGGCCATTGATAACCTCTGTGAAAACAGCTGTAAGTGGCAGAAGTCAAATGACTGTAGCTTAAGAATAAATCACTGGATTTAGATGGGAAGATGTTTATGAAAACCCCAAGAAATAAAAGCTTCCTGAGTCATCTTCTGGGATGCATAAGTGGGGAAGAATCAGATGATATGGACACAGTTGCAAAAAAAAAAAAATGGTGGAGGGATGGTGGCGGGGATGGGGTGGGGGTTTTCTAATTCTGTCTTCCAATACCTCTGGGAGCAAACTGAACAAAGAGCAAACTGAAAAGTAAGAGGTGTGACAAGGGAGAAAACAGCATTTTCCATGGGCTGAAATGAAACTCAGTCATGCCCAACTCTTTGCCACCCTGTGGACTGTAGCCTGCCAGTCTCCTCCGTCCAAGGAATTCCCCAGGTAAGAATACTGGAGTGGGTTGCCATTCCCTTCTCCAGGGAATCTTCCCAACCCACAGATCGAACACAGGTATTCCACTTTGCAGGAGGATTCTTTATCATCTGAATTACCAGGGAAGCCCCTTACCATGGGGTACCAGCTAACATTAAAAATACTATCTACATATACACAGCATCTTATGCTGTAGAAGATTTGTTCATATCACCTCTCATTTAACCTGAACAACTACTTCTGGAGAAAAGCAACGAGGCAGCTCTTTTTTAGAAACGTGTGCGTTCAGTCGCTCAGTCGTGTCTGACTCTTTCATGACCCCATGGACCGTAGCCCTCCAGGCTCCGCTGTCCATGGGATTTCCCAGGCAAGAATACTGGAATTGCCACTTTCTCCTCTAGAGGGTTTTTCTGACCCAGAGATCCAATCCGGTCTCCCATGTCTCCTGCATTGGCTGGCAGATTCTTTTCCACTGGGCTACCTGGATGCATTTTACACACAAAGGAATTACATTCAGAAAAAAAATAATAAACATCCCCTAAGGTCAAACAACAAACAAAAGGTAGGACTTCATCCTGAACCTAGACCCATGTCACCAAAAGCTCACCAAGCATTTTCACTGAAGGAAGTATTAACTGGTCCTGGGCTGGCTCTCAGCTTCCTCATCTGAAAAAATGGGAACAAAAACAGTATCTACTTCACACTGCTGCTGCTGCTGCTGCTGCTAAGTCACTTCAGTCGTGTCCGACTCTGTGCGACCCCAGAGACGGCAGCCTACCAGGCTCCCCTGTCCCTGGGATTCTCCAGGCAAGAACACTGGAGCCCATTGCCTTCTCCAATGCGTGAAAGTGAAGTCGCTCAGTCGGGTCCGACTCTTCGCGACCCCATGGGCTGCAGCCTTCCAGGCTCCTCCGTCCATGGGATTTTCCAGGCAAGAGTACTGGAGTGGGGTGCCATTGCCTTCTCCATCTACGGACAAATTAAAGCACCCAAAGGGGCTGGCTCACAATAAGGGTCCAGTGAATGGGAGTCACTACCAGCTTAAAATCAATGAGCGTAACGTGTACATCAACCATACCTCCTGTGTAACCAGTCTCGGTGAATTCCAATAACTGTCCAAACCAGAAATCTGGACATCATCCCAGAAACCCCTTTCTCCCTCAGAGTTGACTCAAGTAACAAGTCCTTCCAATTCAGTGCTTCTCGACCTTATTTCTCATTATTGTCCCCTAAGGAGATTTTCTCAACATTTTTTCCCCAATTGTATCCCTCCCGTGAAGTTTCAATACCATGGGTAACTGTGTATCTGTTTATTACTGTGGCCCTTTAAAAAAAAAATTAGAGGATAATTGCTTTACGGAAGTATGTTAGTTTCTGCTGTACAACAACGTGAATCAGCTATAAGCATACAAATATCCCCTGCCTCTTAAGCCACCCTCTCACCCACCCCCATCCCACTCCTCTAGTTCACAGACCATAAACCACGGTAACATCTATGAATTTTTTACATCACGTCAACCAATTTTTACCTCCTTGGGGCCATATCCCCTCATTGAGAACACCTGTACTAGTACTAGTCCTTCCTCTAAAATCTTTCTCGAGCCCATTTCCCCTTTCCTCTGTCCTCAGCGCCAGTGCCTCGTCTTTACAGTTTTTCATCTGAAATATTCCAGCAGCTCCCAGCTTCCCAACCACATGCTCCAGAGTGAGCTGAGTGCAGGTCTGCTTCTGCGTATCACTTCCTCAAAAGTGATCAGTTGTGCCCCACCCCTGATGGACCTTTCCATGGCACACAAGGTCCCTGCCGAGCAGCCCTGGGCCTGAACCCCTAGTCCCAGGAGCCACCCCCACCTCCTCACCAGGCAGCAGGCACACACAACATACAGCCAGGGCCTCTGAACACGGCACTTCCTGTTCCCTCCACCTAGAATGCCCTCCCCTCTGCCTGCCCCATGAGCTTCTACTTAACCTTTGACACTCAACATAGTAAGGTACACACATGCTCTTTAAACCCTTTCCCAATTCTGTTTTACTGCAGGAGAACTAGAAATGCCCCTGTCCCTTTCACACAACACAACTCCAGTTACCTCTAATGATAATAACAGCAATAACTAACATCCTAATACTCAACGAACATTAACTGAATGTGTAAAATATACCAGGCTATTCTAAGCACTTCACATGGATCATCTCATTTACCTGGAGCACCTTGAGGGCAGGGATTATACCTTAATTTTTGGACCTGTTTAACTCTTGGCACGTGGTAGATACTCAATAAATACTTGCTGAAATAATGCAGGAAGCAAAGTTTTAGAGTTTCTTATAATTGTTTTTTTTTCCTCTGCCTTATATAGCCCCTCCTACAATGGTTTATGGAATTTACACTGGTAATAAAAAGTGAGGAGGAATAGGATATGACTATTCTGCCCAAGGTTTTAACAGTTTCTTTGAAATATACTGATTTTGTTCTTTAAAAAAAAGCTACTAGGAATGCCTTTCCAAGTGCAAGGGGGAGAATCTAATCTACAATTCAGAATATTTGCATATTTACAAATCTGGTCAATTTGAAGGATATAATTATATCTTAACATGCCATAGGGAAAGCCTTAATCGCCTATAACCCAAAAGTTTGGGAAAAACAAGGAAGAAAGATTTAGAAATACGGTAGTATTTAAATGCATACAAAGAGGAGACTTGGAAAAAAATCAGGTTATATAATAATCTAATGAAACACTTTGAAATAGAATACTCACAGAAAGATAAACAGAAAAATACTTTAAACAGCAGAGTGAAACCTACTACTCATAGTTCCTTAAGAGTCACTGGAGAAGGTCATTTAAGTCCAATGCTCCCCACCCCCATCCTCTGCTAACTGAAATAGCAACCAGCCTTAATAATAATGTAAAAAGACGATTTCAAATTGATTCAGAAAGTTTTACTCTCTGAAGAAAATAAATAATTTTTACACACAGACACATAACCTTCTGGATTTTTTTCTCCATTTGTCATCATGTGGATTTAAGTGTTAGTATTAAATAAATAATAACTTTTTAGAAATGACTAGAGTTCAAAAAAGAGAGAACTTCTAAAACAAAATGTCCTATGGCAAAAACCCAAACACTACATTTCACTAATCATTTATTATAAACCATGGTTTTCTCTGGGCAATAAGATTATGGGTGATTTCCATTTTCTTGATATCAATCTGGAGCCTTTCTTTTTTATTAAAAAAAAAAAGGATTTATACTCAGAAAAAATCTATTTTCACTTTTAAAAGCATATTTTTTATTACACATTAAAAACATTTGTTATTAATTTACAAGTCACTTTCATGTTCAGTTCCGTACAGTCACTCAGTCGTGTCCGACTCTTTGCGACCCCATGAATTGCAGCACACCAGGCCTCCCTGTCCATTACCAACTTCTGGAGTTCACTCAAACTCACGTCCATCAAGTCAGTGATGCCATCCAGCCATCTCATCCTCTGTCGTCCCCTTCTCCTCCTGCCCCTAATCCCTCCGAGCCATCAGAGTCTTTTCCAGTGAGTCAACTTTTTGCATGAGGTGGCCAAAGTACTGAAGTTTTAGCCTCAGCATCAGTCCTTCCAATGACCACCCAGAACTGGTCTCCTTTAGAATGGACTGGTTGGATCTCCTTGCAGTCCAAGGGACTCTCAAGAGTCTTCTCCAACACCACAGTTCAAAAGCATCAATTCTTTGGTGCTCAGCTTTCTTCACAGTCCAACTCTCACATCCATACATGACCACTGGAAAAACCATAGCCTTGACTAGACGGACTGATTTCCCATTTATAAGAAATGTACTTATTTTAAACCACTACATCTGATAAGTCTATAAGGCCCCCAAATGATCAACACAGTCCCCTGGAAATGTGAGGTCTCTATCTCCTCTCTTTGAACTTGGGCTTCAGGACCAGTTAACTGAAAGAGCACAGTGAAAGTCAACACTATGAGAGTGTCCAGATTCAGGACCTAAACTAGCAGCTTCTACCTCCCGTCGTTTGAAAGGTAACCACCATACTGTGAGAAACACCCCTGCCACCTGCACAAAAGACAGTGTGGAAAGAAGCCAGCAAGCAGCACCAATTTACCAGCATTGTGAGCAGCCCACCCAGGAAACTGGTCCTCCAGCCCCAAGTAAACCATCCCAGTTGGCACATGGTAGGGCAAAAATGAGCTGTCCTTTCTGAGCCCTGTTCAGACTGCACATTCATGGGCAAAGCCATAAGTTTTGGAGTAGCTTGTTCCAAGCAAAAGATAACCAGAACACCATATTACACTTTATGCATTTGCCTCCACCTCTCCTCAGTTACAATTTAAACACTTTGATAGGAATTCCCTGGTGGTCCAGTGGGAGAATTCAGAGCTTTCACTGCTGGGACCCTGGGTTCAAACTTCAGTCAGGAAACTAAGACCCCTATAAGTTTAAAAAATAATAAAAACCTTTTAAAAACTAAATAAACTATTTGAGGATATGACTCTGCCTTTTAGTTCAGTTCAGTCACTCAGTCATGTCCAACTCTCTGTGACCCCATAGACTGCAGCACGCCAGGCCTCCCC
>SJYC01081589.1:0-37079 GCA_006408675.1 Madoqua kirkii | reverse complement strand
TAAAAACTAAATAAACTATTTGAGGATATGACTCTGCCTTTTAGTTCAGTTCAGTCACTCAGTCATGTCCAACTCTCTGTGACCCCATAGACTGCAGCACGCCAGGCCTCCCCGTCCATCACCAACTCCCGGAGTTTACTTAAACTCATGTCCATTGAATTGGTGATGCCATCCAACCATCTCATCCTCTGTCATCCCCTTCTTCTCCCATCTTCAGTCTTTCCCAGAATCAGGGTCTTTTCAAATGACTCAGTTGTTTGCGTCAGGTGGCCAAAGTATTAGAGCTTCAGCTTCAGTATCAGTCCTTCCAGTGAACACTCAGGACTGATCTCCTTTAGGATGGACTGGTTGGATCTCCTTGCAGTCCAAGGGACTCTCAAGAGTCTTCTCCAACACCACAATTCAAAAGCATCAATTCTTCAGTGCTCAGCTTTCTTTATAGTCCAACTCTCACATCCATACATGACCACTGGAAAAACCATAGCCTTGACTAGACAGAGCTTTGTTGGCAAAGTAATGTCTCTGCTTTTTAATATGCTGTCTAGGTTGGTCATAACTTTATAGCCATTCATTCAATAAACATGTGAGGACTAACATGTATGTAGACTATGTGAGGGGCTTCCTAGGTGGCTCAGTGGTAAAGAATCTGCCTGCCAATGCAGGAAACACAGGTTTGATCCCTGCGTTGGGAAAATCACCTGAAGTAGAAAATGGCAACCCACTCCAATATCCTTGCCCAAGAAATCCCATGGACAGAAGAGCCTGGTGGGCTAGAGTCTATGGGGTCACAAAGAGTTGGACACACTGAGCACATATGTGTGCAGACTATGCTAGATGGATTTTGCAAGTACAGAGATAAAAAAACAGCCTTTGCCTTAGAGAAAATCACATTCTATTTGCAGGGAGAAACAAACAAACAAACAAAATGGCAATCATAATCTCAAAGACTTAGCAGAACAGCCAGCAATAGTAGATACTCAATGAATGCTGCCTGATGAATGAATGAATGAATAAACCAGGTTCTAAGAACTATTTCATGAATCATGTAATTATTAATACTACAGTGATTCCTATTACTATCATCCTTTTACAGATGAAGTGTACCAATTAGCAACATATTATTTGGTGGCGGTTTAGCGCTAAGTTGTCTGACTCTTGTGACAGTCTCCTGCATTGCAGCAGATTCTTTACCCCAACATATTACTTTTTAGCTCTAAATTGACCCTCTTTGTCCTGCTTCATAATACTGGGGCTGGACCCTGCAAACATTTCTCCTTTGTCAGATGGTACAGTGTTAGTTTTCATCAATAGAAGGCACTGGTGAGATACTGCAAGACAATTGCAGAGGAGAGGGCTTTTCATCCTGGTTTGGGATACTCTGCTTCCCTGATGGGTCAGACAGTACAGAATCTGCCTGCAGCAGATTCCCTGGAGAGGGAATGGCTACTCACTCCAGTACTCTTGCCTGGAAAATTCCATGGACAGAAGAGCCTGGCAGGCTACAGTCCCTGGGGTCACAAAGTGTCAGACACAACTCAGTGAGTAACACTTTCATTTTTCATTTTCACTTTTATCCCCTCTAAAGTGGACTACTGCATTCTCTATCAAGGTTTTCAACCTGGTAAGCTGTTCTTACAAACCAGTTCCCCCAGAACTTCCAGCAAGTTCACTGGCCACCAGCAGGCTGCATATTTATGTGGCAGTCACTTCATCTTCAATGTGGTCTGAACCTCAGTCTTGGAGGTGGAAAGGGGCCTCTTACATCCTATACTCCCCTTCAGCCCTTGAAAAACTTAGCTTCTTCCATTTGTTATTCCTGCTTTCCTTGGAGACCTCTTTCACCCTATTAGTAGTTAAGCATTGTTAACTTTTTACTAGTGTGTAAAGCTTTATATTAAATTTTCCTTATTCAAATTACTATGTGGTTTTTGTCTCTAGAATGGATTCTGGCAGGCACATGAAGGAATAAAAGGCCTCTTAAACAAATATGAGTGGCCTGAAGAAGCACATTTTCCCATGGCACCATCAAATGACTACAAAGAAACTGAAATAGAGTCAACAAATAAAAATTGCCATGCCAATCTCTTTTAAAATCTATGTCTAATCACATTTCTTAGAAAACATCTTTTATCTTTTTTGGTATTTCTTTCAATCTATTTGCAAACTGTTTACAAAAAAAAAAATCAATGCAAATATTGGCCACAGGTGAGACCCAAGGCAAAAAAGGGTCAGAATATAAAGAAGCTGTGGCTAGCCCAGGTCAGGTCATCTAAAACATGTGACTCCAGCCAGAACCAAGAACTGGAATTAGAGCAAGATTGCCTAGTGATCAATAAGACCGGAGGACCAGAGCGTCAGTGTTCAAATCTGAGGTCTGCTACTATTGAGCTGTGTGACCTTGGGCAATGTATCTAATAACGATAATGTACCTACTTCAAAGCTCTATGAAGATAAAGTTTAGTTTATATATATAAAGCCCTGAGGCTAGAACTCTATCCAAATTCTCTTTCTAACCTCCTCTCTACTTCAACGTGCTCAATCCATTTTTTCCCCAATATCATCTGATTATTACTGATCAATCCCTACTGAAATAGATATTGAATACCTATTGAAAATCTGTATCTATCAAAAAAGTTTCAGAAGACCTTTCTTCTTTCAAAACTGTTCTCCTTTACTCTTCATACCATCCCTGGCCTTCAATTTGGACCCTGCTGAAATAAGATGTAGAATATTCTCCTTCCTTAAAGGGCTACCACTTCTTTCCAGGCCCACAAACATGGAACCTGTTAAAAAGAACAGGAGTGATACAGTGCAGCCGACATTTCTCAATAAGCTTTCACCTCTTCCTTGTGGATCTGTCCCTTCTCATTCCATGTGACTCTGGTGTCCTAAGGGCAGGGCTCACGACTCAACGCAAGCTAACCAGACTCTGAACCTTGGAAGAAGACGAAGTGGAGGAACTGAGCTGCAGACAGTCAACGCCCAGAAATCCCCAGGGTTGCCGCACTCCTGCCCTTACTAAGTCCAGGAATTTGAGCAACTCCTTTTAAGTTGTGAACTACCCAGTGCATGTTAGAGAAACTCCTACTTTTGCTTATGTTAGCAAGAGGTCTACTTGAACCAGAGGGCCCACATACAAGTCTGACTGACTTGCATCCCTTAGTGTCCCCATCTGTAAAGTTCTGAGATACTTTCTGGCTCGAACCTTCCCCCATTCTGACAACAGGGCAAGCTCCAGAAGACGTGCTCTGACTGTTCTGAATTCTCCATAATAATGGCACCATTACCACCCAGCCCCCATACACCTTATGGACAAATGGCGGACTGAGAGACGCTTTCAAAGTCTTATATTTAGGTTATAAAACCACAAGCCTCTCGTTTGCCACTTGCTACATCTCAGCAGTATTATTTTGGTAACAGCGTCGCCACCCTCTCTGCTTTGGTGCTGAGCATAAATAGAACATGAACATTTCCAGGAATTGTCAACTTGGCACTTCTCACAAGGAGTTAAGATTTCTTTTATAACACTAACAAAAATAAAGCCTAAGACTAAAACCTGCCCCAAACTTCTTCTAGAAGTTACATTTCCGTCTCAATTAAAATTTACTGTTTGGAAAAGGACAATGTACTCTTTTTTCCCTTCTGGGGGAGAAGTCCTCCAAAGAATCATATTCATATACTCCTTACTGCTCAAACTGAGGAACAAGTATAAACACAGCTGCCTATTAAAATTAAGTAAAGGCAAACATTCCTGAAGCTAGCTACAACAGCAGCCTACAAGTCTGAACTATACCCATAAAAAGAGAACACTACCTTGCTAAACGTACAGTTTAACTGAGGCCGAGCCACCAGAAAAGCTGGTTGTTGCAACTGATGACTTTCCACAGCATGATTTAGGAGCTGCAGAAATGGGGCCTGATTCCAGGATTAGCAGAGCCGAAGCACCATCTCCTGACCATAGCCAAGAAGATTGAGGTTTTTGTTTTTTTTTTTTACTCTCAAGGTACCCAGGGACCTGTTCCTTGACCCCATATGGCCTCACATTACACCCTATTCCTCCCACTAAAATAAAAGGATAAAGTGAGAGATGTGGGAGAAAGAGACCAACCAGGAATTAGTCTTTAGACAATAGGTGGGGAAGAGAAAGAAAAGCCCCTGAAGCTGTACTTCTGAGACAGGCTGGAGTAGGGGAGAGGAGGAGAAGCAGACTAGCAGATAACAGGCTCTGAAGCACCACAGGCTCTCAGCATTAGGGAGGAGAAAAATGTGAACTTTCAGAAAGTGTCTTTATAGGGCATGAATCAGCAGTCTTTGAAGTCAAAGTCTCTAGATTCCAAATTAGGCTTAACTATGTTGTATAACCTTGAGCAAGTGACTTAACATCTCTGTGAGTGAGGGTAATAATAATTCCTTCTGCCTCATCAAGTTACTGTCAGGATTAAATGAATTAATAAATGCAAATTTCCTGGCACAGTGCCAGACACATAGTAAAGTGAGCCCCCAATAAATACTGTGATTATTATTCCACTAGTATTATTGGAGGCTCTTGCGAGACACACAAAAGACTAAAACTAGTTGTTTTTTTTTTTATTATAAGTTGAAACTGTGGGCAGACAGACAGTTTGTCTGACCAACCCACAGACAGACAGACCAGGCCGGTCTCAGTCTTGACAACGACCATTTGCGCCTCTCGTCCCCTCATCCATCCTTAAGCCACCATCAGCTCCCGCTGAGGCTGACTGTGGCACTAGTGGGAAAGAACCTGCCTGCCGATGCAGAAGACGCAAGAGAGGCAGGTTCAGTCCCTGGGCTGGGAACATACCCTGGAGGCGGCCATGGCAACCCACTCCAGCATCCTTGCCTGCAGGATCCCAGGGACAGAGGAGTCTGGTGGCCACGGGCCACAGGGTCACACAGAGTTGGACATGGCTGAAGCAGCGGAGCAGGCACGCAGCGTAAGGCCGACGGCAACACTCAGCTCACTCTCCACTGGCAGCTTCGGTCTCCATTTGAACACAGCTTGCTCTCCAGCGCTCACAGTACTGTGGGCGGTCTGTAATTACCAAACAGTGTGAACAGACAATGAAAGTAATTCCCCCAAATCCAAATTCACCAGATAATTCAAAACCCTCCCATCAGTTTTTCTCTGTGAACACAGAGCCTATGAAGCCCCACAGAGCTCTAATGGAGTTTAATGCTGGTAGGAGACTCACACCTGCATGGGGATGAAATGCTAGAACATTCTTAAGCTACACTGTTTACGGAATTCAAAGAATTAAAAACAATGGTGAGCACAGAGTTCAAACAAAACTACCTATCCTTCTACATCTCCATTCCTACCTCCTTTCATGGTCCCCCACCTGAAAATAAGAGCAACTCTTCAAGCAAGCACAAAGCTTTGGGAGGCCTGTTCCTGGGAAGCAACAGGTACAAAAGGAGCCCAATCTGATGGTGAGGTCTTTAGGCTTTCAACCTTGGCGACACTTTAAAATTATCTAGGAAAGTGTTCGTGCCTGTGTTTGCACCTCTGTCTTTAACACCACTGCCCAGACCCCACCACCAAAGATTTCGGCATGAACTGGCCTGGGGCAAATGCTGAGGATCATTGGTTGTTGATTTTTTTTTTTAAGCCAGAGTTGAAAAACATCAGACTAAATCAACCCTGATTGATCAGCATGATCAGCATGACTGATACAGCCAAGCTACCCATACATCCACAGGAGAGAGAAACAAATAACACAGGGAGGATTTCAAAAAGGAACTAACATTAAATCCATTTTTTAGAGTGATATGGAGGCATCCCTCCTAGGGAGAGACCTGTCACATGGTCTGCTGTTCCTAGAAAGAGCTGCAGTTTGCTGCCAACAGATGCATTATTTCATCAGTCCCATAAATACTTGATAAAAGTCTTCCGCTCTTCCTTTATGTCAGCCTTACAGAAGAGGGGAAGGACGGGGTGGGAGGAGGAGCTTTCTGACAAAATGTAAGGCTAACCCATCAAAATTTCCTTTTAAATGATTAAAACTGGGATCGATAAAAATATTTTAGGAAAATCTCACCCCAGTATACCTCAAAAAGTCTTTGAAATTTTCCCCTTAAAATGAAGAGAAAAGCATAAGTACAATTTTTTAAAGGCTAATTTCGACTACTAACAGCACAGCTTAATATAGTTCCATTTCTCAGCCAGTAGGGAGCCCAAATTACATAGCAAATGTCCTAAATCCAGAGTCAAGAGGCCTGGGTTCTGTCTTGACAACAAATTACATTAGCTGTGTGATTGTGGGCAACTTGCCTTCATCTTCCTAGCCCTCAATTTTCTCAGAGAAAAATTAGATGATCTTTGATTATCACCTTCCCAAACTTAAAGTGCAGAATACCAGGATGTTTCTCCATTTTGCCCACTTATTACATTAGCAAGTGAAGGCATTTACAATTTAGACAACTTAAAATTAAGTCATCCTCACAGTTCTGCTAGTAAATTTAACCAGTTGCCAGCCACCGTACATCCACTGAATAAGCAAAACAGTAAAGTGCCTTGACTAGATGTTATCTTCTGTCTGAAGGATGGTTGAGGCCTTTTTTTCAGACTTTCAACCTTGGCAACACTTTAAAATTACCTATGAAAGTGTTCGTGCCTGTGTTTGCACCTCTGTCTTTAACACCACTGCCCAGACCCCACCTCCAAAGATGCCCAACTATGCCAGCCACACTAAGCTTCCTGTCCCCAAACTCCTGTTGCTCTTTTTAAAACAGAAAACACATGAAAAACATCTTCACACTTTTTGCTGTATCTCATACCATTATTATTTTCTTAGTATTTTCCTTTATGTTAACTCATTTCTAAATACCATGTGGTTTAAAGGAACTTCAAAAATAGAAGCCTGTTCTACTTGTCATAAATGGAAGAAAACCACTACAATAATACAAGAAGAAAAAAGGCAAAACAACTGAATTCTAACTCAATACCATTGTCCACAAAAGGCTTTACGCAGGAGGAGCTTTTTCAGTCTATTAAGAAGAAAAATTGATAAGGGTTGCAAGAGACGTAACAAATACTTGTACCAGATGGAGGTTTTCCTTTGGATTAAAACAAGATTAATTCCATGTCCATATATCACCTGAAATTATTTTAAGAACCACCCAAGATCATGGCTGTGCACGCATCTCACATTCTGGGAAGCACAATGACAAACAGCCGAGCCTGGGCCTTAGCGAGCAGCCACGGTATGCAGCATCTCTCCGAAAGGAAGGCTATTCCCCAAGAAAGTTTGGGCTCTAGCCATGCCATCACTGGGGCTCCCACTTGAGTTCCTTTGCACTTGTGGTCCCCTCTATCTGAAAGCTTTTCCTCTAGGCATCCACTCTGTTGAAGAATTCAGGTCTCTGCTGAATGTCCTCCCATCAAGGCAGCCTCCTCTGACCACCCCATGTACTGTGGAAAGCCTCTCCTCATCACCCCGGATGCTGTTCCTCTTCAAAGCACTCTCACCTGATGTACTCTTCATTCACTTGCTTGTTGTCTGTCTTCATGAGACTACAGGATAATAGAAGTCCAGCAGAGCAGGGGCTTTGTTTACCACAGTACCCCAAGCACCCAATGGCTGGCACGTGGTCAAGACGAATATTTGCCAAATGAATGAATGGATCTTCTCAGCTGATCTGGAGAGCCTTCCTGTGTCTTTATTAACTACTGCCTGGCACTTACTTAGTCCTCAAGAAGTATATGATAGTTGTGCTGGAGACACACAGAAACTCGGGCTCACCGAAGACTCTGCCTTTAGCAGGAGGAGGGGTCTTGCTCTGAATGCTGACACAGCACACCCTCTCTAGGACACAGGATGGCATAGAGTGAACTCTACTCAGCCACAGAGGAAGGGTCTGAGCAGACCATGAGTCTGATGAACTAAGATCAACCCTGAACTTACCATACCCAGGTTGTGGTTTAGTCGCTAGGTCATGTTTGACTCTTGCAACCTCATGGACTGCAGCCCACCAGCTTCCTCTATCCGTGGGATTTTCCAGACAAGAATACTGGAGCGGATTGTCATTTGCTTCTCCAGGGGATCTTCTGGACCCAGGAATTGAACCAGGGTGTTCTGTAGGCAGATTCCCGCATTGCAGGTGCTTCTTTACTAAATGAGTTAAGAGGGAAGCCCTAGAGTAGGCATGAATTCATGGTATGATTCAAAAATCCCACCCTAGAAATCTCTCTAATAAACCTATTGCAATACCTACAGTTTTGGGGTTTTTCTCCCTTTATTGCTCAGTAGCTTCAGGTGTATCCAAGTATAATCTGACAGCCTGAGTATATTCCGAAACAGTGGCTGGCGGCTCTGCGTGGTCACACAAGGCCAGCTCCAAAAGGGACAGGCTGAGTCCTGGAGACTCTGGGGTAGAGGGGAAACAAGCCAGCCCTACATCCTGCTCTGGTGAGGGCAGCCACACAGTCCAGGGCAAGGGTCCATGGCGAGAACCAGCTCAGGCAAAGTTACAACAAATGTCAGCCCCAGACAGCTACTCCAGCAGGCATCCGATACTAACACAGGAGGCGATAAGCTGCATTCCAAGGTATCTGTCCTTCCTCCTTGCTGGTGGCTAAGAGATTATAAAAGCAGAAATTTAGCCCAGTGAGGAAGGAAGGAAAAAAAAAAAAAAAACTCTTGAGCCTAAAAGGACTGGAATTAAAAGAAAAGCTGCCGGGCTGACTGTTAAGTGGGAATTATAGCAGAGACCCAGTCCCACAGCCGGGGCCAACATGGTAGAACAGAGAGTCCTTGGGCCCAGAAGTCTTACCCAGCTGGTGAGACCAGGCTGCTGACAAGCCTCCTTTCCAGATCCAGATTAGCTCAGACACCCGCATGAGCCTGTCAGCCTAGACAAGGCCCAAGAGGAGTGGGCAGCCAGGCAGGCAAGCACACGCACGTTCACCCCGATTCAGCACCGTCCTCACCTTTTCAGTGGCCTGCCAGGCGCCCAAGGATTTCCAGCTGATCTAGTGTCTAGTGCGTGAGTGACCCTGGCAAGTAAGGGACACACTGTGAAGTGTCCCTTCCATGGTGCCAAAACGGATTAAGTCATTTTATCACCAGAATTCCTCTTTTTAAACATAAACATCTTTATAAGGTGAGAAAAGCAAGAAGTCAATTATCTATTAACATGCTGGGCTTTTTTAAAAATATACAACAACAAAAATAGGGATACCTATTATCTAGGCATAGTCAGAGACAATCAAAGATTTAAAGTATTTTCTTTGGTGTTTGCTTTTTTGTTTTTATGTGTTGGGATTTCCTGGGGGCATAGTTTAGAAGAACAGGAGGATAAAGATACAACTTGATTCTTTTCTAAAAAATGACACCCAGAAAATAAATTAAAAGCAACTAACTGGAATTAATCACCAAATACGGCCTTTGAGGTAGCTCAAAGTTTACAAGTGAAACACAGAAATTAACCAGACAAACAGAAGGAAAACCAAGAACCAAACAAGAAGACCAAAACAAGAAAACTTTTTATAAAATAAAATCAGTTCATGCAGGTCAGTCAGGATTGACCTCTTGGCCAAAGAGAAAGCCATTCCTCCCCATTTGTTTTCAAAGCCTCCCAAGAGGAGACCACCAGGCCTACACAAATTAATTAATAACTGCAACCAAAATGAGTACAAAGTCAGAAGAGGTTCACGTATACACACACGTATATATAAGCACCACATTTTCCTACATTCCAATTCCTCAAAATTCAAACATGCCTTTTAAAAAATTTAAATGGACTATTTAAGAGCTTATTAAAATTACTCCACTACAACACCGAAGCAGCACAGGGATCCTGGGAAATAGGCCTCTGGGTCCATTTGCAAGTTTTACAGGGACATTAAACTGAAGGCATTTCAAGTCTAGTACTCGTCATAGAATGTTTTTAAATAGGTTTCCAATTCAGTCCTAGTTTAATTTTATAATTAAAATACTGCCATCAAATTAATTGATTTAAAAACTTAAGGTTTAAGGTCTCAAATAAAGAAGGCTGTTAACTAACAACCTCTTTAAAGTATATCATTTCCTCTACGCCTTATACATAGATAGTGCTGAAACTTACGGTGTAGTGAATTTTCCATAACATATGTTGATTTTAAAAGTGAATTTTATAAGATGGAAAATTACAAAGTGAAGAATGGAATGATAAACTCAAAATTTGGGGTTTATTAGTGAGTGGAGGCTAGGGATGAACTAAGATTGAGAGGACACCCAGGGGTCCTCAAAGGCCATGTAATAATTTTTTTAACTAAGTGACAGGGAAATGGGTGTTCACTTTATCATTATTCTTCATACTTTATTATATTTTGTATCTTACTTAAAAGTATTCAATAATTTTTAAAAAGCAATTTAAAAAAGTGAGTTTGTGTAATTGCCACTGTGGGAGGTACACAGAACATTACATAAATCAAACTCTCTCTTCAGGATATTTTTTTCAATAGCAGTGTTACTCAACATGAAGTAAAACAACGAAGAGGACTTCATTTGTGCAGCAGCCAACCTATTGTTCCATTTGACCACTTCCACAGAATTAACAAATTAATGTTATTTTTCCAAACTTCAATTTTTCCCCCACTCTAATGATTCATACTGCTCACTTAAAAAGCTTTTCTTCAACATCTCTGTTAACTTTCACATTAGTAAAAGAATAATTTCAATTTTTATTGTTGTTTAAATGAACTACAAGAAATGAAAATGGGGTCACACCTCTTTGAACAACATATAAAAGTACTATTTACAACACCCACAATGATTATGAAATTAAATATTTTGGTAGTAATAAACTTTCAGTTTGCCTGGTTTGTTGTTTCCAATTATGTATTGCCAAGAGGAACCTCTAAGTCAAACACCATGTAACACAGACTCCCTAACATTTCTTTTGCCATTTCCCCACTTCTACGTTATTTATTCTGTTTTCAATCAAGTGGTAAAAACATCTTAGCTACTTCAGTTTGGCTTTGTTCACACACCTGGAGTATTTTATTTTGTAAGGATAATCCAATTTGAAAACTGAAATATTCAATTCAATTGAATGAAATGAAAATATTTTTGCTTTTTCCACATGGGTTTTACAAGGCCTTCCTAAGTCAACCAGTTATCTCATACAGATCAAATATTCAGACATATGTCATTAATAAAAATAGAAGAATTGATCAGTATTACTTAATACATGTGGTCTGGAAAATCATTCAAAATATGAGGACCATGGGACAAAAATAGCAAAGTGAAGTGAAAGTTGTTCAGTCGTGTCCAACTCTTTGTGACCCCATGAACTAATACAGTCCATGGAATTCTCCAGGCCAGGATACTGGAGTGGGTAGCCTTTCCCTTCTCCAGGAATTCTTCCCAACCCAGGGATTGAACCCAGGTCTCCCGCATTGCAGGCAAATTCTTTACCAGCTAAGCCACAAGTGGTCTTTCTATCACTGTTTTTTGGGGGTTTTTTTGTTTGTTTGTTTTTTACCAGTTATATTGGTGTTTAAAAAACAGCAACAACAAATTCTGGGGACCCATAAGCTGGAGTAGTTATAACTATCATTGCTGTAAAAACCTTAGCTTTCTTTTTTCCTTCTTTTTTTTTTTTTGCCAGCTCAGTTCTCTGCTCCTCGTCTCTGCAGAAAGTAGAAGACAGGAAGGTGTCAAGCACGAACCAGTGTTTCCTATCACATCTTCTTCCTGCTGCAAGCCAGGCTGAGAGCACCAGGACTGTTTCTCTTTTCCATAGCTTCCAATTTTCCTTAAAATCAAAATGAGACACCTACTGCCCACCCCCAAAAACTGCTGTCTTTATAAAATTATATACTCTGGGTGTTTGAACAAAGCCAAACTAAAAAGAATGCCTTCAAATCAATAGCCTTTAAAAACAGACTAAGCCAACCTTCCAAATAATTCCCGTTGGCCACGCAGGACAGGGAACAGGTGCAGGCGTGCCTTCCTCGAGGCGGTCTCCTTCAGGAGTCTGACCTTTTCCAGTCAGCCGCTCTGGCACCCCACGAATCAGTTTATCAAGAAGCCGAAAGCCTGCTTTCCCATCTACACCTTCTAAATGGCTCCTGATGCCAAGGACTAAGATATAACCTGGCTCTCATATGAGAGCATGCCTCCCAAGTGACCTGCCAACTTTCCCTGGAAGTATTTCTAAATGTATCCTCTGAGTTCCCTCCTCACCCTCACCATCATGGGCCATTCCCCCCTCCTTCCCTGCACTTCATAATTCCATCTCCTCATCTGGTCCCTCCAACAGCATGTGCCTTCAGACCAAACTTTTTACCCACTTTCAGGGTCCACCGACCTCCACCCAGACTAAAATCTCAACTTCAAATCCAAAGGGCATAGTTCCAACAATTTTGGAGCTGGCCTGGAGTGAACTTTTTGAGGCCTACCTGCAGGCAGTTCAACTACAGCTTCTTCTCTTGCCTTCTCCAGCTTCTCCCTTACCCAAGGGAATTCCTGCAGGGAATCTAGGAATGCATCGAAGGCTTTAGGACCTCTGGAAGGTAGAATATCCAGCAGTAGCATTGTTTTCCGGAGGCCTGTGGCTTGAGCTTTAATTTCTTGAACGTGGCTTTCTGTCAAGACCCCTTCCTGATAAAGATACTGGAGGACGAGCCCCTCCACCAGTACCTCTGCACCCAACTCCAGGCGAAGGGAACGAAGCACTTGCTTGTCTCTAGCCTCCATTTTCCCCCTGGTAAGAGACAAAATGGTAACTCAGATCACAGGAATCTGGTGAGCCCCTAAAGATAGTGTCTTACAGTGCAAGCTCCTTAAGGTCACATCTTTGAACCCTAGCAAAGCACCAGGCCACAGTGGCTGTTAAGCCAAGTTGAATGGTTCAGAACATGATGAACAGCACTGAACATGAATCAGCTTCTCTGTTCTTTTCTACACAATGGGAACCTAGCTCCATTCCTTGCTCTATAGAGATTTGGGGAAAAGTGGATCAGAGACCCTGCTTAAAAAGCAACTTTTATCTAAGGATTACAGAGGAGCATTTCATTCTAAAAAACCTGGGAAGAAATAGTGCTTTTAACATTGACATCATCAGAGATACCCACCACCGCAGAAACGGCCTAGGTGCACGCCAGTGCCCTTTAGACGGTGTGCTTTTGCAGAACCTGAACAACAATGGGAATGGAGCCAGAAACCGGCAGGTACCAGTAAGTTTAAGGGTCATTTTCCCTAAGAGAAAAGGCCTATACAACACTGCCTTCAAGGAAAACATGAAGCGTTCATGCCCTGTCTACGGTATACATCTTATACCTACAATCAGAAGTGCCAGCCCTTGTCTGGAAGAATTTCGAATCTCCATCACAACACTGTCATGGCCACACATGTATGGGACATTTAATGCTGTGGAGTTTTTTCCTTTAAAAGACTAAAAATAAAACAATCCACACGCCAAGGCTCGTTTCCAAGACCACAGCACCAGTGAGGAGAGCAATAGCTGTGAGAGTAAGTGGGGCCGCGAGGGCGGCGGGTGGGGCCTCGTGACACAGAAAGGACCGCACCGCGGGCGACCCTCAGAGGCGGCAGGTGAGCAGAGGGCTGTGCACTTTGGCGGCCCCCGCCCGTGTGGAACTTTTCATTCCCTTCCTCACCAGCTGAAGCTCTGTGGTATTAGGAACGGGAAGAACTACGAGAGATTTTCGGGAAACCTGACTCTCTAAAAAAAGGGTGCTGGGAATTCTCCATTCCTTGCTCTATAGAGATTTGGGGAAAAGTGGATCAGAGACCCTGCTTAAAAAGCAACTTTTATCTAAGGATTACAGAGGAGCATTTCATTCTAAAAAACCTGGGAAGAAATAGTGCTTTTAACATTGACATCATCAGAGATACCCACCACCGCAGAAACGGCCTAGGTGCACGCCAGTGCCCTTTAGACGGTGTGCTTTTGCAGAACCTGAACAACAATGGGAATGGAGCCAGAAACCGGCAGGTACCAGTAAGTTTAAGGGTCATTTTCCCTAAGAGAAAAGGCCTATACAACACTGCCTTCAAGGAAAACATGAAGCGTTCATGCCCTGTCTACGGTATACATCTTATACCTACAATCAGAAGTGCCAGCCCTTGTCTGGAAGAATTTCGAATCTCCATCACAACACTGTCATGGCCACACATGTATGGGACATTTAATGCTGTGGAGTTTTTTCCTTTAAAAGACTAAAAATAAAACAATCCACACGCCAAGGCTCGTTTCCAAGACCACAGCACCAGTGAGGAGAGCAATAGCTGTGAGAGTAAGTGGGGCCGCGAGGGCGGCGGGTGGGGCCTCGTGACACAGAAAGGACCGCACCGCGGGCGACCCTCAGAGGCGGCAGGTGAGCAGAGGGCTGTGCACTTTGGCGGCCCCCGCCCGTGTGGAACTTTTCATTCCCTTCCTCACCAGCTGAAGCTCTGTGGTATTAGGAACGGGAAGAACTACGAGAGATTTTCGGGAAACCTGACTCTCTAAAAAAAGGGTGCTGGGAATGACTTGCAGAGCGGACCGAAGGGAGAGCGGCCCTGGTACCCCACTCCCTCCCACCCCCTCCCCGCCCCCACAACCCGGCGGCTCCGAAACGCCGCGAGAAAGTTAGCGAGCGTGGGAGCCGCACAGGGACCAGGCCGCAGACGCCACGGCGCGGGGTCCTTAAGAAAAGATGCATGGGGGGTTGCCAGTTTCCTGTTACTTACGTCTGCAAATAAGTATCTTAAGGGAAAAAAGAAAAACTGCAACTGGAATCCAAACTGTCAGGGAACCTGAACCATAAGC
Source organism: Madoqua kirkii (assembly GCA_006408675.1). NCBI lineage: Eukaryota > Metazoa > Chordata > Mammalia > Artiodactyla > Bovidae > Madoqua > Madoqua kirkii. Next base: position 22,301 of record SJYC01081589.1, on the reverse strand, counting down.
ACCATCTTTGTTGAAGGCAAAGAACCTCTGAACAGGAAGTCATGACTCCATCTTTGTTAAGGGCAAGCACAGGAAGTACTGTGCTCATCTATATTGGTAGCCCAGGATGAAGCCTTTTCTGCCATGTTTACTATGGGTAAATAAAAGAACCACCTGGAGGTGGAAAATAGCATCATTTAGAGAATTATCTAAGGAAAGGAGTAATTGGATAATTGCATTTTAACGCATTATCTACACCTGGGTCTTGCACTCAATTGACAGATAGTTGGGCCTCAAAAGTCATCTTATCAGGGAGGCCTTCCAGGACCACTGTTACGCAAAGCAGCAGTTTCGACCACCAAACTGTTTAAAATTCCAATATTCACCTCCTCATCCCCTTAGTTCCAGCTTTGTTTTTATCTGGAGTATGTATCATTATCTTACTAAAACTTTTACTTAATCATTTATTCCCCATCCAACATAAGATAATTCCTTTATATCACAGGGGTACTGCCCACAAAGAGTTACAAGTCAGTCAGGATTCAGTTTCAGCAATCAACTAGTTATTCTGGAAAGAAAGGAGTTTGTTATGAGGAACTGGGGACGATTACTGTCATTAGAAGGACTTCCCTGTAGCTCAAACGGTAAAGAATCTGCCTACAATGCAGGAGACCAGGGTTTGATCCCTGGGTCGGGAAAATCCTCTGGAGAAGGGAATGGCAATCCACTCCAGTATTCTTGCCTGGAGAATTCCATGGACAGAGAAGCCTCACGGTCTACAGTTCGTGGGGTCACAAGTCAGGCACAATTGAGAGACTGTTGTTAGAAGGGGCTTCCCTGGTGGCACTGGTGGTAAAGAACTCACTTGCCAAATGCAGGAGAGATAAGAGACAGGTTCCATCCCTGGGTCGGGAAGATCTCCCAGAGATGGGCATGGCAACCCACTCCAGCGTTCTTATTTGGAGAGTGCTATGGACAGAGGAGCCTGGCAGGTTAGAGTCCATAGGGTCGCAAAAAGTCTGGAGGGACTGAAGTGTCTTAGCATGCACACATGCACACACAATCATCAGAAAGGCTGGAGAGGGTCTTGGCATCTAAGACTGACTCCGTAAACAATACTGCCAAAACTGGAACATGGAGTTTACAAGTCAATCACTCCTGTAATGAGAAAGGCAAGAAACCCCCACTCAGAACCTTACCCTCTTCTCAACACTGATAGAGCAAATGACTGACCATCACTGGAAATGTAAACCTCCCTCCTCAAAACATTCTAATTTTTGTAACCAGTTTAGAGTATCACTGTACCATTTTACTATGCCAGTGACAATACTTTTACATCCAGTGACAAGTGTTATAATTAGCATTTTACATATGTGAGGACTATGGAATCAAAGTGGTCAAGTGTCTTACCAAAATTTCACAGCCAGCAAAACCTGAATAGATTTTGAATAGCAAAACCTGAATTCTAACCACGTCCTTCTGATATTATGCTCTTTCCAGTACACAGTACACTACACACCCCTGCATGGTGAAAAGTCTACTGTTCTAATGACAACCAAAATATTAGCAGCCATTCTGGTGCCACCTCCTACTCTTGATGCTCTTGAGTTCCAGGTACCCTCTTTACTCTCCCCTCTTCTTTCACTCTGGAATTGCTGTCCTTTCCTGGGGTGTGTTAACTTTATTCTCTGTGTTCATCCAGTTAAAGTACAGACCTCTTGTGACAGTGCCAATGCTGAGATTATTGACTTTGTGGGGAGGAAAAAATGTATTTTTTCCAACTCTAAACTTTGGTCATTTTCAAGCATATAGCAAAATTGAAATAAATAAGATCAAAAACATCCATATGAAAATACCTATTTTTAAAACACTTCTTAATGACTCATTGTGTTTAGAAAGGCTGAGATCTCCTAGGAAAGAGAAGGAAACATTGCTGATGACAGCTGGAGGAGGTTGGAGGCCAACAACGGCTTCCATGAGAGCTCACAGAAGAGAACAGAGAGACTGCATGAGAAAAGTTAGTGCAGGAGCCGAGGTACATGGAATCTTTATGGTTAACAGCCTGAGAGGTTGGCTATTAAGGGTCCTACATCCATAGGTGAAACCATTGACCATCAAATTCCCCTTCCAATGGAAAACTGAGGTAAGCATCCATGCCACCTCCTAAGTGACCAGACTGGCTCTCTGATTAGACTGCTGCTGCTGCTAAGTCACTTCAGTCGTGTCTGACTCTGTGCAACCCCATAGACGGCAGCCCACCAGGCTCCCCGTCCCTGGGATTCTCCAGGCAAGAACACTGGAGTGGGTTGTCATTTCCTTCTCCAATGCATGAAAGTGAAAAGTGAAAGTGAAGTCGCTCAGTCATGTCCGACTCGTAGTGACCCCATGGACTGCAGCCTACCAGGCTCCTCTGTCCATGGATTTTCCAGGCAAGAGTACTGGAGTGGGGTGCCACTGCCTTCTCTGCTCTGATTAGACTATCCAGCTGCTCTTATTAGTCAGCCTGTTGGAGGACCACCACACCCAAGCATACAGTGATAGTCTGAGCAGCACAGCAAAGGTTCAGCTTCCCTTTTATAAATATCCAAGGCCAGCAGGAATCAAACAGATCAAGCACAGATTGGAATCACTCTCACAGGTGTTTACTCCTCCGTTCCCATCTCGTCCCCCTCTGTAGCCTGAAATTGTGCCCCCACAGAGGATTAAGCACCTGCTACTCAGTGGTAACAAATCTATTTTCAGGAAGGACAGCAATTTTCCTTTTTCTTGGTCCTCTACATGCTTGCTTGTGTCAAGATATACCAATTATGAGTTTGCCAGTGAAAGTCAAAAAGAACAAGCATCATATTCTTCTGTCTTTCAGTTTGGGCTTTGGCTTGCAGACTCCAAAACAAAAATCAAAGGAGCTGGATATTTTTGGTTCTTCCTGTTTCATAAATGTGGATATTAAGCCACAGAGAAAAACAGATTCATTTCAAGCACACATGAAACAATTTCTGTAATAGGTCATGAATTAATTCACAAGGAATTAATTTCCATTTTACAATAAAATTGCAAATTTTAACAAAAGTATATCTTCTTTTGTTACATTTATAACTTTTTATAACTGTTTTAATTATTTAACAATTGTTTATAATTGTTATAACTGTTACATTATAAATGTAAGCACATACAATTTTTGTCAGTTATACCTCAGTAAAGCTAGAGACAAAAAACAAATCACACACTTGTAATCAACAGAGTATAAAAAGAAAGAAAAAAATTGTATAGCAGAAAAACCAAGTATATACTCCTTAACCTATGTGATCAGGCAAACATCAGAAATGTCTTATTGAAAAGATAAAAACTCTAATTTAAAAATATACATGCATCCTAATATTCATGGCAGCACTATCTACAATAGCCAAGACCTAGAAGCAACCCAAGTGTCCCTCAACTGATTAATGGATAAAGAAGATGTAGTATAAATACACATACACACACACACACACACACACACACACACACACACATACACAATGGAATACTACTCAGCCATAATTAAGATAGCAAAGGACTTGCCCATCATCAGGAAGATATGAGGACTTCTGGACTAAATTCTTTTTCTCATTTCTTTATTATTTTCTTGATGTGCAAGTAGTATGCCAGGTAGCCTCCCTTCCCTACACCCCAAAATGATAAAAACAGAATTTGCCAAAGGAAATACTGATATCTATGCCTGTAACTGAAATTCCTAAAACTATACTTGGAATTCACAGCCACACTATCCCCTCTTCCTGTGTAACTCTTAATAAAGGTATTACTCTGTAGATAATGTTACCTGAATCATGTGCAATAACTAATTATTCTTTTATTAAATTATGAATTTTAATGATTCCTTCAATTCTCTGATATCTCATGGTTGGATGGCATCACCAACTCAATGGACATGAGTTTGAGCAAGCTCCAGGAGTTGGTGATGGACAGGGAGGCCTGAAGTGCTGCAGTCCATGGGGTGGCAAAGACTGGGACATGACTTGAGTGACTGAACTGAACTGAACTGAACTGAAATCCTAGGATTGTTCACAAAAACTTAAATTGCACTTTTATGAGAGCCAATGGACTCCCCTGGTGGCTCAATGATTAAGAATCTACCTGCCCACCTCCTAGAGTAATGGAAATAAAAACAAAGATAAGTAAATGGGACCTAATTAAACTTAAGATCTTTTGCACAGCAAAGAAAACAATAAACAAGATCAAAAGACAACCTCAGAATGGGAGAAAATAATTGCAAACAAAACAGTTGACACAGGATTAATCTCTGGAATATATAAGCAGCTCACACAGCTCACTATCAGATAAACAAACAGCCGAATCAAAAAAATGGGCAGAAGACCTAAACAGACATTTCTCCAAAGAGACACACAGATAGATGGCCAATGTACAGTGAAAATATGCTCAACATCACTAATTATTAGAGAAATGCAAATCAAAACTACAATGAGGTATCACCTCACACCAGTCAGAATGGCCATCAACAAAAAATCTACAAACAATAAATGCTGAAGAGGATGTGGAGAAAAGGGAACCCTCCTACACTGTTGGTGGGAATATAAACTGATACAGCCATTAGGGAGAACAATACGGAGATTCCTTTAAAAATTAGGAATAAATCTACTATATGCTTAGTCTCTAAATCACGTTTGATTCTTTGAGACTCCATGGACTGTAGCCCACCAGGCTCCTCTCTTCGTGGGGATTCTCCAGGCAAGAATACTAGAGTGGGTTGCCATGCCTTCCTCCAGGGGATCTTCCCAACCCAGGGATCGAACCCAGGTCTCCCACACTGCAGGTGGATTCTTTGCCATCTGAGCCATCAGGGAAATGACCTGGCATTTCCACTTTTGGGCATATACCCTGGAAGTGAAGCCGCTCAGTCGTGTCCGACTCTTTGTGACCCCATGGACTGTAGCCTACCAGGCTCCTCTCTCCATGGCATTACAAGGCTCCTCCGTCCATGGATTTTCCAGGTAAGAGTACTGGAGTGGGTTGCCATTTCCTTCTCCAGGGGATCATCCCGACCCAGGGATCAAACCCAGGTCTCCCACATTCCAGGCAGACGCTTTAACCTCTGAGCCACCAGGGAAGCCCAATATACCCTGGAGAAAGTCACAATTCTAAAAGACACATGTACCCCAATGTTCACTGCAGCACTATTTACAATAGCTAGGACATGGAAGCAATCTAGATGTCCATCTACAGATGAATGGATAAAGATGTGGCACATATAGACTTAGCCATAAAAAGAATGAAGAATGAATTGAGTCAGTACCAGTGAGGTGGATGAACCTAGAACCTGTTATATAGAGTGAAGTAAGTCAGAAAGAGAAAAACAAATATTGCATATTAATGCGTACATATGGAATCTAGAAAAATGGTATTAATGAACTTATTTTCTTAGAAAAATGGAGACGCAGATTTAGAGAATGGACTTGTGGGCATAGTCAGGGAAGCAGAGATTGAAAGCAATAGAGAAAGTAGCATCAACATATATACACTATCATGTATAAAATAGATAGCCAATGAGAAGTCGCTATATAACACAGGGAGCCCAACCTGGTGCTCTGTGATGACCTAGGATGTGGGGAGGGGAAGGAGACTCAAGAGGGAGGAGGTACAAGTATAATTATAGCTGATTCATGTTGTACAGCAAAAACCAACAGAACACTGTAAAGCAAGAATCTGCCAACTGATACAGAAAATTGATCCCTGGTCCAGGAAGATTCCACATGCTACAAAGCAACTAAACCATGCTCCACAATGCCACAACTATGGAGCTTGCATTGTAGAGTCAGCAAACCACAACTGCTGAAACTTCACTCCACAACTACTGAAGCCCACATGCCCTAGAACCTGTGCTCTGCAACAAAGAAGTCACCAAAAGGAGAAACTCACACACCACAACTAGACTGTATCGCCTGCACACCACAACTAGAGAATGGAAGAAAATGGTGTAGCAATGAAGACCTATGCAGCCAAAAACAAACAAATAAATAAATATAAATATAAAAAAATAAAAGAGCCAAATACATTGTTATCCAAATTACTGCATACTAATTTCATATCTCAACATTTCTAGATATCTAAAATGTCATGGTACAAGTTTTTATACTGACTGATAGTACTAGGATACTGCAATTTATCAAAATTTGACAGCAATGGTTTTTACTGAGCATGTGACAAAATCATCTAGGGTATGCAGACTGAAAGAGAGATATGATCTCTTTCAGATCTTAGAGTCTAGGTCAGTTCAGTTCAGTCACTCAGTCGTGTCCGACTCTGCAACCCCATGGATTGCAGCATGCCAGGCCTCCCTGTCCATCACCAACTCCCACAGTTTACTCAAACTCATGTCCATTGAGTTGGTGATGCTATCCAACCATTTCGTCCTATATCCTCCCCTTCTCCTCCCGTCTTCGACCCTTCCCAGCATCTGGCACTTTTCAGATGAGTCTGTTCTTAGCATCAGATGGCCAGAGTACAGGAGCTTCAGCTTCAGCTTCAGTCCTCCCAATGAATATTCAGGACTGATTTACTTTAGGATGGACTGGTTGGATCTCCTTGCAGTCCAAGGGACTCTCAAGAGTCTTCTCCAACACCACAGTTCAAAAGCATCAATTCTTTGGCACTCAGCTTTCTTTATAGTCCAACTCTCACATCCATACATGACTATGGGAAAAACCATAGCTTTGACTAGACCAAACTTTGTTGGCAAAAGATGTCTCTGCTTTTTAATATGCTGTCTAGGTTGGTCATAGCTTTTCTTCCAAAACACAAGTGTCGTGTAATTTCATGGCTGTAGTCACCATCTGCAGTGATTTTGGAGCCCAGGAAAATAAAGTCTTTCACTGTTTTCATTGTTTCCCTATGTATTTGCCATGAAGTTATGGGAACAGAGGCCATGGTCTTAGTTTTCTGAATGTTGTGTTTTAAGCATACTTTTTACTCTCCTCTTCTGCTGTCATCGAGAGGAGTTCTTCTTCACTTTCTGCCGTTAGGGTGGTATCATCTGTGTATTTGAGGTTATTGCTATTTCTCCTGGCAATCTTGATTCCAGCTTGTGCTTCACTAGCCTGGCTTTTCCCATGATGTACTCTGCATATAAGTTAAATAAGCAAGGGGACAGTATACAGCCTTGTCGTACTTTCCTGATTTAGAATAATTGTGTTTTCTTTTCTATGTTCGGTTCTAACTGTTGCTTCTTGATCTGCATACAGATTTCTCAGGAGGCAGGTAAGGTAGTCTGGTATTTCCATCTCTTTATGAATTTCTCACAGTTTGTTGTGATCCATACAGTCAAAGGCTTTGGCATAGTCAATAAAGTAGAATTAGATGTTTTTCTGGAACTCTCTTGCTTTTTCGATGATCCAGTGGATGTTGGCAATTTGATCTCTGGTTTCTCTGGCTTTTCTAAATCGAGTTTGAACATTGGAAGTTAGAAGAGATGGAAAATGTTAAACTGAAAGGTTAAAGGATAATATAGGAGAAGAATGAGCCAGGGATATGTTTAGAGGAGTAAAATTCAACAGTCAACAAGACAGGTGGAGGGTGGCTGTTTGAAACCAAAGACATAGAATTTTTGTCTGAAAAGATACTTTCTAATGTCTTAATATCCCTTCTGATATTTAAACCTTGTGCCTCAGTCTCTGAAAACACGATATTTGTCCTTGGATTTAAATGGGATTTTTATTTTATTGCATTTATTGTTATCTGATTTTGTTTACTCATTTCTATTTAAAATCTGTGTTCACAAACATCAAAATAGCTTGGTTAGATGCTTAATGAGTTCCTTTCCAACCTTGAGCTCTCTTTGAATTTCAAGTATTATAGATTATGGGTTATTTTACCATAGTGCGATCTTTCATTAGATATTCCATTTCAACAACAGACGGATGGCAAATGATATCTGGTTTCCAGCTGTTTTCTTAACCATCCTAATAGCCAGATGTGGTTGGGGATACTTCATCCCTATTGGGCTATAAAAGATGCATGATGTTTATTTGTCTGAGCCAGGAGTCCTTCTAATATGAACTTAAATGGTAGAGACAAAATAGTCTCAAGTTTGGTACAGGTTTTCCTAAAAGCAAAGATCATGCTAGTGAAAAACTCCATTCTAGTTGCCTTTGAGTACTGTAATGATGACTTCTAATTTTTTAAATTGAATCTTACACATGCTTTGGCTTCATGAGGAAGGCTTTCTTATCTCTCCTTGCTATTCTTTGAAACTCTCCATTCAAATGGGTATATCTTTCCTTTCTCCTTTGCCTTTAGCTTCTCTTCTTTTCTCAGCTATTTGTAAGGCCTCCTCAGACAACCATTTTGCCTTTTTGTATTTCTTTTTCTTGGGGATGGTCTTGATCCCTGCCTCTTGTACAATGTCATGAACCTCCGTCCATAGTCCTTCAGGCACTCTGTCTATCAGATCTAATCCCGTGAATCTATTTGTCACTTCCACTGTATAATTGTAAGTGACATGATTTAGGTCATACCTGAATGTTCTAGTGGTTTTCCCTACTTGCTTCAATTTAAGCCTGAATTTGGCAATAAGGAGTTCATGATCTGAGCCACAGCCAGCTCCTGGTCTTGTTTAGAGTCTAAAGAAGAAAACAAACATAAACAAGGAAACCAATAAAAATAATTATAAATTGCTGTAAGTGCAATAAAGGAAGAGTACTTTGATAAGAAACAACAGGCCGGGGGCCAGAGGAGGGAAGCTGATTTCAACAGACTCTTCAGAGAAAGCCTCTTTGAGTAGGTGACCTCTCTTATTTTGCTTCCAAGAAAAAAACTCACAGTAGTTATAAAACTGTACTATAGACATTTAAAAGATAGATAAGAAACCAGTTAAGAATTTAAGATATTAGCATATCTAAAGATATTAGGACTTGCTAGCATAAGTTCTTAGTTTCCTGGCATTTACAATAAAATAGAGAGCCTTTTGTGTTGAATAGTTCCCATCCCCAGAAGAAAGAAAACATACTAAGTCATCTAAAGAAACTAATATGTCTGTGACACTGGTGTCAAGTAGGAATTTATCATATGATTCTTTATATAAGGAACATCAGATAAACTAATAAACTGTGATTTTCCTGTGTTGTTTTGTAGAAGACCCCAAAATTTTCTTCAAGTATACATTATTGGTATTGACCCAATATAAAGCCCAAGATAATACAGTCTAGGTACTGACTTTCTGGTGATGTAACCAAATGTAGCAACTTTAAGAGCCTAGTCCATGGACCCTGCTTAGGCTTTCTTAAGTACTATCTGGGGCTTCCCTGGTAGCTCAGCTGGTGAAGAATCCACGTGCAATGCAAAAGACCCGGGATCGATCCCTGAGTTGGGAAGATCCCCTGGAGGAGGGCATGGCAACCCACTCCAGTATTCTTGCCTGGGGAATCCCATGGACAGAGGAGCCTGGTGGGCTACAGCCTGTGGGGTTGCAAAGAGTCGAACATGACTGAGCAACCAACACTTTCACATTTTCTTTCACTTTTTAAATACTAGCTAATGACACAACCTAAGTACTCTACATGGCAAGATTTAATAGGTGAATTTTCTCTGCTGGATATCTACAGGGATGACATCATATATCATTGATTGAAAAGAAATCCATACACTTCAGATAGCAGACATGAAAGGATTTCCAACATTTTGTAATGAACAATTTAGTAGCTAACCTTCTATTCTTGTTCAAGCAAAGTGACATAGAAGCAAGCTATGCTGTTATCAGGGAAAAGGGTCAAAATGTTTCTCAATGAACAACAACAAAAGAACATTTGAAGCCATTTAAGCATATAGTCAAGTATTTGGCTGAGACCACAAAATATGATATCATAAAGCACAAAGGAATTATTTTGACCCTCTCCAAGGCTCTAAGTATTTCTACTGCCAACTGACCACAGTGACCACCAAAAGAGGTCACATGGACTTTGAACTGAGAATTACTTTTCCAGCAGAGCTACATCATCAGGAGTCTGCCAGGATGCTTCATCATTAATGCACCATGCTGTCGAGTGAATTAAGCTTTTATCTGGATTTATTTAATAAAGTCCACTTAGAGATTAGACAGTGACTACCAAATATAATGATTGTTTCAGCATAATTGATGCCAGGCTGTTTTTCCTGATAACACTCCCCCAAAGGTTCAGCTGCATCTTAATAAAGCAAATATAACCATTAGTCAGAAGAATACAACCACAGTTCAGAAGAGGGTGCTTCCCTTCCTCCCCATCTATACTGATAAGTGGGCCTGCCACCACTCCATCCACTAGCTACACAGAAAGTATAGAATTCTGGACAAACTAGAACTGCTCTTCAGGGAAACTGTTGGTTTCATAGGGAAAAGAGGTTAGCCATTCCAAATGCTGATGGATTCTTGCTGTCTCTTCTCTGCAGATAATGAGAATATAATTGCTGGGATGCTTGGAGTACCAGTCAACTAACTGTTAAGTATGAGATGGGCTGAAACAAGCTTCTCTCTACCCAGGAACACTCTCCCATTGACCAGCCAAGTAGAAGGGAGGGGAGAAGACAAAAGAATTATGGACTGTGACCTACCTCACCAAATTCTTTTGGCTCATAAAGATTTCTGCTAATGGCCTAAGAACATCAGATACGCAAAAAGAAAAGGAAACACACTGTTCTTAACCACTTTGGGGTGGTTTGTTCTCCTTCTGAGTGACAGTTTTAGACTGCCTTCTCCTAGAGACAGAGAATGAATTTTCCATTTTTGTGGTCTCTCCTCAAATCATCGAGTACTGTATACACAGCATGTGCTCAGTAAATAAGTTTGACCAACAACATGACTGTTTTATTGGTTTCACTTTACACATGGAACATAATATGATACCTTGCAGTAGGCACTCAGAAATATGGGTCACATGAATGCAAAGACCAATGTATTACAACCACACTTCTTTTTGGTCTCCATTTATGTACACTAAAGAATATAAAGCCAAAATGGATTAAAGACCTAAATGTAAGAGTGAATACTAGAAAACTCTTCAAGGAAAACACAGGCAGAACACTCTTTGACATAAAGCCCAGAAAGGTCTTTTTCGACCTACCTCCCAGAGCAATGAAAATAAAAATAAACAAATGGGATTTTATTAAAGTTAAAAGCTTTTTGTACAGTATAGGAAACCACAAACAAAAATGAAAAGACAACCCTCAGAATGACAGAAAATATTTGCAAATGAAGCAACTGACAAGGAATTACTCTCCAAAATATACAAACAGCTCATGCAGCTCAATATCAAAACCACAAACAACACAATCAAAAAATGGGCAGAAGATTTAAACAGACATTTCTCCAAAGAAGACATACAGATGGCCAAAAAAGCACATGAAAAGATGCTCAGCATCACTCATTATCAGAGAAATGAAAATCAAAACTACAATGAGATAACACCTCACACTGGTGAGAATGACCATCAACAAATCTACAAACAATAAATGCTTTAGAGGGAGTGGAGAAAAGGGAACCCTCCTACACTGTTGGTGGGAATGTAAAGAGGTACCGCAACTAGAGGGAACAGTGTGGAAGTTCCTTAAAAACTAAAATAGAGCTACCAGCAATCCCACTCCTGGGCATATATCCAGAGAAAACCATAATTAAAAAGATATGTACACCTCAGTGTTCACTTCAGCTCTATTTACAACAGCCTGGACATCAGAAGCAACCTAAATGTTTGATGACAGAGGACTAGATAAAGAAGATGTGGTACATATATACAATGAAATATTACTCAGCCATAAAAAAGAATGAAAAATGTCAATTATAGCAATGTGGATGAACCTAGAGATGGTCATACTGAGTGAAAAAAGTCAGGCAGAGAAAGACAAATACCACATGATACTCCTTATATGCGGAATCTAAAAAAAGAATACAAATGAACTTATCTACAAAACAGAAATAGAGTTACAGATGCAGAAAACAAATTCACAGTTACTGAGGGGTAAGGGGCAGAGAAAGCAATGGCACCCCACTCCAGTACTCTTGCCTGGAAAATAACTACAATGAGATAACACCTCACACTGGTGAGAATGACCATCAACAAATCTACAAACAATAAATGCTTTAGAGGGAGTGGAGAAAAGGGAACCCTCCTACACTGTTGGTGGGAATGTAAAGAGGTACCGCAACTAGAGGGAACAGTGTGGAAGTTCCTTAAAAACTAAAAATAGAGCTACCAGCAATCCCACTCCTGGGCATATATCCAGAGAAAACCATAATTAAAAAGATATGTACACCTCAGTGTTCACTTCAGCTCTATTTACAACAGCCTGGACATCAGAAGCAACCTAAATGTTTGATGACAGAGGACTAGATAAAGAAGATGTGGTACATATATACAATGAAATATTACTCAGCCATAAAAAAGAATGAAAAATGTCAATTATAGCAATGTGGATGAACCTAGAGATGGTCATACTGAGTGAAAAAAGTCAGGCAGAGAAAGACAAATACCACATGATACTCCTTATATGCGGAATCTAAAAAAAGAATACAAATGAACTTATCTACAAAACAGAAATAGAGTTACAGATGCAGAAAACAAATTCACAGTTACTGAGGGGTAAGGGGCAGAGAAAGCAATGGCACCCCACTCCAGTACTCTTGCCTGGAAAATCCCATGGATGGAGGAGCCTGGTGGGCTGTAGTCCATGGGGTCGCTACTAGTCAGAAACGACTGAGCAACTTCACTTTCCCTTTTCCCTCTCATGCATTGGAGAAGGAAATGGCAACCCACTCCAGTGTTCTTGCCTGGAGAATCCCAGGGATGGGGGAGCCTGGTGGGCTGCTGTCTGTGGGGTCGCACAGAGTTGGATACGACTGAAGCGACTTAGCAGCAGCAGCAGCAGAGGGGTAAGGGGGGAGGGATAAACTGGGAGATTGCAATTGACATATACACAGTACCATATATAAAATAGATAACTAATAAGGACCCACTATAGAGCACAGAGAACTCTACTCAATACCATGTCATGGCCTATACAGGAAAAGAATCTAAAAAAGAGTGGAGGTATGTGTATGTGTAACTGATTTACTTTTTTATATATCTGAAACTAACACAACATTATAAATCAACTATACACCAACAAAACAATTTTTTTTAATGTAAGAAAAGAAAAAATTCCTATTAATGAATTTTTTGTAGCAAATTCTATAAGGGTTTTATGTTATTACTGTAAGATTTTATTATGAGTCATAGTACCTGAAACTTTAAGAAAGATCCTAGAATTTTTTCTCTTTTCTAACTGTACTCTTTTCCGTAAGTGCTCTCAACCAACCCTCTCCATTAAATATTATCTAAAGGTAAAAATATCTCTCAAATAGTTAGCTCTGTCCTCATGTATCCAGCTGTCTACTTGACATCTCCACTTAGAGGTCAATAGGCAACTCAAATTTAATCTTTCTAAATCATATTTGTTGTCATATTTCCAATGTCTACAAGAGAATCAGACTCATGCAGGTGTTTAATAAATAGTTCTTAAATAAACAAGTCAATGAATCAGTTAGCTAATAAGCCTTCAGTTCAGTTCAGTTGCTCAGTCATGTCCAACTCTTTGCAACCCCATGAATTGCAGCATGCCAGGCCTCCCTGTCTATCACCAACTCCCGGAGTTCATTCAGATTCACGTCCATTGAGTCAGTGATGCCATCCAGCCATCTCATCCTCTGTCGTCCCCTTCTCCTCCTGCCCCCAAACCTTCCCAGCATCAGTCTTTTCCAATGAGTCAACCCTTAGCATGAGGTGGCCAAAGTACTGGAGTTTCAGCTTTAGCATCATTCCTTCCAAAGAAACCCCAGGGCTGATCTTCTTCACAATGGACTGGTTGGACCTCCTTGCAGTTCAAGGGACTCTCAAGAGTCTTCTCCAACACCACAGTTCAAAAGCATCAATTCTTCAGCGCTCAGCTTTCTTCACAGTCCAGCTCTCACATCCATATATGACAAGTGGAAAAACCATAGCCTTGACTAGACAGACCTTTGTTGGCAAAGTAATGTCTCTGCTTTTCAATGTGCTATCTAGGTTGGTCATAACTTTTCTTCCAAAGTGTATTTTAATTTCATGGCTGCAGTCACCATCTGCACTGATTTTGGAGTCCCCCAAAATAAAGTCTGACACTGTTTCCACTGTTTCCCCATCTATTTCCCATGAAGTGATGGGACCGGAGGCTATGATCTTTGTTTTCTGAATGTTGAGCTTGAAGCCAACTTTTTCAATCTACTTTCACTTTCATCAAGAGGCTTTTTAGTTCCTCTTCACTTTCTGCCATAAGGGTGGTGTCATCTGCATATCTGAGGTGACTGATATTTCTCCCAGCAATCTTGATTCCAGCTTGTGCTTCTTTCAGTCCAGCGTTTCTCATGATGTACTCTGCATAGAAGTTAAATACACAGGGTGACAATATACAGCCTTGAGGTACTCCTTTTCCTGTTTGGAACCAGTCTGTTGTTCAATGTCCAGTTCTAACTGTTGCTTCCTGACCTGCATACAGGTTCCTCAGGAGGCAGGTCAGGTAGTCTAGCAAGTTAGCCAATTATTAAATGTCTGAAACTTCTGCAGAACCTATGCAATGATTGTTATATGCTTTCTAAGATTTAGGTCTACAAAGTTAAACTTATTTTTTACTATACAGAAGGGCTGGGTTCTTGTAAAGGTCAAGTGAGCTAGTGGGTATCTCTCTCTCTGGAAACAAATGTGAGATATTTCACAGTGTGCATTATTTATACAATCACAAAATTCTGGAAATGGAAAGAAACTAAGAAAGGACCTTTTATTTCACAAAAGTTAAAAAAAAAAAGAGGCACCCAGGTGTAAAATGACTTGTAACTGCCGAGCTAGTAGTTGATAGAATGAAATTACATTATTTACAAAATTTAGCTCTCAATATGGATTATAACTGAGCAATGACCCCTTCAGTCATTTTTCTGGAGTTAATATTCATTACTTCTAACTTCTAAAATTATGCCAAGTTTATGATACTGAATGCACATATTTTTTCCTAGACTTTGTATTTTATTTTATTTAAAAATTTTCAGGTTATCAATCTCTCACATAATAAACAATGGACATCATTCCTCCTTCATGTCCTAGGAAAAAAATAAAACCAAAAATTATTATATATTCTTGGTAAATAAATTCTTCAAAAATTGATTGTCACAACTGCAACTGGTGGAAGGCATTTCTAATTGGCTCCAGTTTCAGGAGGAAGTAACTGAAAGCTACCTTACATTACCCTCCATTACATGTGCCTTTTTCCTCTGCAGTTAGTTTCCGAATTACAACTATAATTTTCTTCCCAGTCCAAAATGGTCCAACAGTTCAAATGTAGTTCAAGGTGATGCACTACTTTCAAACTGAACTGAACTCTTCACTGTCTCCTTTAACATGTTTCACACAGTTATCCTGATTCTTGAAGTTCTCAAACTTTACACAGCCTTAGAATCACCAGGAGGGCTTATGAAAGAAAAGTGCTAGGTCCCAGAGTCGGATCCAGTAGCTGTGGGATGGGGCTCAAGAGTGGGAATTTGCTGTATGACTCAGGGAAATCAAACAGGGGCTCTGTGACGATCTAGAATGGTGGGATGGGGAGGGACAAGGGAAGGAGGGGACATGGGTGTACCTATGGCTGATTCTTGTTGATGTAACCACAAAATTCTGTGATAAAACCACAAAATTCTGTAAAGCAATTATCCTTCAATTAAAAAGAATAAAGTGAAAGAAAAAAAATTCACATTTCTAACGAGTTCCCAGGTGATGCTGTCTGGAGATTACCATTTTAAATTTTGTGATAAACACATTTCCATCAAGATAACCAGACTGAAATTAGTTCAGATGGATTTTTATATTCCTGGATTAATTCTAGAACACAGGGAATGGTGACTTAAAATCCAGATGCCAGATCCATGTCTTCTAAAAAAATGAATATTCAAAACCTTCTTGCTGAATTCTTTTACTTGGAAAACATAACTGTGGGTTACTGTCAGAGATGGTGGTGGTGATTCAGTAGCTAAGCTGTGTCTGACTCTTGTGACTCCACGGACTGTAGCCTGCCAGGCTCCTCTGTCCATGGGCTTTCCCAGGCAAGAATACTGGAGAGGATTTTCATTTCCTTCTCTAGGGGATCTTCCCAACCCCGAGATGGAACCCATGCTTCCTGCATTGCAGCAAATGCTTTCACCATTGAGTCATCTGGGAAGCCCTATTATCAAAGACTACCATGAAAATTAGCTATCAACTGCAGATTAGTGCTTTGAAAAATAATGACTGTTATTGTTGCAGGGATGACACCACCCTTATGGCAGAAAGTCAGAGTACATCATGAGAAACGCTGGGCTGGAGGAAGCACAGGCTAGAATCAAGACTGCCGGGAGAAATATCAATAACCTCAGACATGCAGATGACACCACCTTTATGGCAGAAAGGGAAGAATAACTAAAGAGCCTCTTGATGAAAGTGAAAGAGGAGAGTGAAAAGCTGGCTTAAAACTCAACATTCAGAAAACTAAGATCATGGCATCCAGTCCCATCACTTCATGGCAAATAGATGGGGAAACAGTGGAAACAGTGAACAGACTCTTTTCTTGGGCTCCAAAATCACTGCAGATGGTGACTGCAGCCATGATTTTAAAAGACACTTACTCTTGGAAGGAAAGTTATGACCAACCTAGACAGCATATTAAAAATCAGAGACATTACTCTGTCAACAAAATTCCATCTAGTCAAAGCTATGGTTTTTCCAGTAGTTATATATGGATGTGAGAGTTGGACTATAAAAAAAAGCTGAGTACCAAAGAATTAATGCTTTTGAACTCTGGTGTTGGAGAAGACTCTTGAGAGTCCCTTGGTCTGCAAGGAGATCAAACCAGTCCATCCTAAAGGAAATCAGTCCTGAATATTCATTGGAAGAACTGATGCTGAAGCTGAAACTCCAATACTTTGGCCACCTGATATAAACAACTGACTCATTTGAAAAGACTCTGATGCTGAGAAAGATTGAAGGTGGGAGGAGAAGGGGACGACAAAGGATGAGATGGTTGGATGGCATCACCTACTCGATGGACATAAGTTTGAGTGAACTGCGGGAGTTGGTGATGGACCGGGAGGCCTGGCGTACTACAGTCCAGGGGGTCCCAAAGAGTTGGACACGACTGAGCGACTGAACTGAACTGACTGAAGATTCTATTAAGCATTTTCTATTTCATAATTCATCATACTGAACAAAGAATTTTTACCTCTGTTCAGTCCAGACCTGGCTCTGTTGCTTAGCAATGGGCTCCACGAACCTTTACAGTATTGTGTTTTCCTCTTCAAAATAGGACAGTGTGCCACAGGAACTTTTTAACTTCTCCAGAGTGCTCCCATAGAAAAGGATGAATAATCATTTTGTGTTTAATCTAGCAGACAAAAATTCTCAAGATAAGAAGCTTTCTTTTACGATGTTTTAAAATGCACTATGCTCTTTCTTCAAATTGAAGCTCTTTGATTCACAGTCATCGCAATAACTTCTGGAGGGATTCATCTTTCTGACAAAGAAGCATCAATACATATTTTAGACTGCCTTGTCTGTGTTCAGCTTTGGGCTGGGCAAGTGAAAGATTCAAAAGACATGTAAAAGAATATCTGTGGACACATTCTGTACATTGTAAAGGAGCAGGTTTAGACATTAAGATAATATCTCCTTCATAAGATCAATGATGCATCAGAGATTAACCCAGAAGAAACACTAGCAAACTATACAAGACAGTATGCTATTGACTACTAAATGATGAGGCACTTCACCAAAAGCCTTTTAAGAATTCAGAGAGGGTAGAAGCTAATAATAAGAAGAGCTGGCATTTATCAAGTGCTTCCCTATGGGCACTTCAAATGCATTATCTATTTTAATTGTCACAACAGTCCTGTGAAATCAGAATTATTATCATCCTCACTTTCAGATGAGAATATTAAGGCTTAAAGGTTAATTAGCTCATGAGTAAACAAACCTAGGTCTGAGTTAAGTAAAGGAGAGAGCTTTGTGGAGTGTGGCTACATAGAGACCCACTACCACACTGCCATTTTCCCTGGCATCTCTCTGCACTATTCATAAATGCAAGGCTTAATTCCAGGCCAGTGTTCCTCTGAGAAAAGATTTAAGCTCTAATTCACACCTATAAACCTCTGTGAATGAATACCTGTCCCTTCCAACCTTTCAACCAAAAGGAAGTCCTCTGGGACAGAGTACAGAAGGACAATTTCTTTTTATGTATATTATCTTCAAGCAATGAGTTCTGTAGCATGATACGTGATTTGTATAGTAGTAAGCATGTTGATCTACAAAAGCACACTTTGTTTTCATAATAAGCAGAATTACATCTACCTTTCAGATTTGAATCACTCAGCACCTCTATCCAAACAAACTTTCTCCTCAGTTGCATTAATAATGCCTGAGCTTATTCTGATGAAACTTTTTAAATTCAATGGTTGATTGAAATTTACCTCCAGCTCTATCTTGAAGTGTCCCAGACTCTTCAAATAACAGTTGACAATGTCACCCCTGACACACTGCCCCCATTCTCCACACATACTCAGAAAAACACACAGGAGGCTTGTGAAATGGAACTAGACAGACTGCATCCCCTCACCACCAGACTTGGGGTAAGGGGGTGTGTCAGGGCAAAAGCCAAACTCCAGGCCTGCAACTGTGTCAACTGCCTTAAACTGTCTCTGAAAGTATTGTTCAAAGTAGAGAGGAAAGTGCATAAATGGTTAATATTTAAACTGACTCCTGGGACTTCCCTGGAGTCCAAGTGGTTAAGACTCTGCATTTCCATTGCAGTGAGTGTGGGTAGATTCCTGGTCAGGGAACTAAGATCCTACATGCCACATGGCACAGCCAAAAATAAATAAGTAAAGAAGTAAAACTAAAGATAAACTGATTCCCAAGTCCTAGGTTGGGGAGTAAATTCCTAAGTCCTAAAACTATTTCTGCCCAAGTCCTGAGGGTTTTTGTTGTTGTTAAGTCACTAAGTTGTTTCTGACTTTGCTTGTGTCTGTACAGACCCCATGGACTGCAGCACGCTAGGTTCCCTGTCCTTCACAATCTCCTGGAGTTTGCTCAGACTCATGTCCATTGAGTCAGTGATGCCATCCAAGCATATCATCCTTTGTTGCCCCCTTCTTCTCCTGCCCCCAATCTTTCCCAGCATCAGGGCTTTTTAAAGTCTACAAAATGGAAAGAATGGAAAAGAATGAAAAACCTCTGACACTATCCAGCATTGTCCAGGATGTAGTGAAATGGAAACTCTCACACACAGCCAGTGAGAGAGTATATTAGCACAATCTCTTTGGAGAGCAGTTTGGTACATGTCACATCCCATCATACAGAAACTCTCACATGTGCAGAAAACATGTTCATTGCAGAACTATTTACAACAGTGAACTACTGGAAACAACTAAACCACCCACCAGTAAGTAAATAAAATGTGGCACATTCATAAAATGTACTATAGCATTAACTAGGAGTAAACTAGTACTATGTATTAAGATTGAGCCTCAAAAAAATTCTAACAAACAGAATTCAACAACATATTAAAAAGATCATACATCATGACCAAGTGGGCTTTATCCCAAGGATGCAAGGATTCTTCAGTATTCACAAATCGATCAATATGATACACCATATTAACAAATTGAAAGATAAAAGCTATATGATTATCTCAATAGATGCTGAGAAAGCATTTCACAAAATTCAACACTTGTTTATGATGAAAACTCTCCAGAAAACAGACAGAAGGAATATACCTCAACATAATAAAAGCCATCTATGATACATCCACAGCAAACATTATCCTCAGTGGTGAAAAACTGAAAGCATTTCCTCTAAAGTCAGGAATAAAACAAGGGTGCCCACTCTCACCACTACTGTTCAACATAGTTTTGGAAGTCTTAGCCACAGCAATCAGACAAGAAAAGGAAATAAAATGAATCTAGATTGGAAAAGAAGAAGTCAAAACTCTCACTCTTTGCACATGATATGATCCTCTATGTAGAAAACCCTAAAGACACCACTAGAAAATTACTAGAGCTAATCAATTAATATAGTAAAGCTACAGGATATAAAATTAATACACAGAAATCCCTTGTGTTCCTATACACTAACAATGAGAAAACAGAAAGAGAAATTAAGGAAACAATCCCATTCATCATTGCAATGAAAAAAAAAAGTTATAAATTTACCTAAAGAAACCAAAGACCTATATATAGAAAACTATAAAACAGTGATGAAAGAAATCAAAGATGACTCAAATAGATGGAGAAATATACAATGTTCATGGATCAGAAGAATCAATATAGTGAAAATGAGTATACTATCCAAAGCAATCTATAGATTCAGTGCAATCCCTATCAAGCTACCGGTGGTATTTTTCACAGAACTAGAACAAATAATTCCATGATTTGTATGGAAACACACACAAAAAACTCAAATAGCCAAAGCAATCTTGAGAAAGAAGAGTAGAACTGAAGGAGTCAACCTGCCTGATTTCAGACTATACTACAAAGCTACAGTCATCAAGACAGTATGGTAGTGGCACAAAGATAGAAATATAAATCAATGGAACAAAATTAAAAGTCCAGAGATGAATCCACACACCTATGGACACCTTATCTTTGACAAAGGAGGCAAAAATATACAATGGAGAAAAGACAATCTCTTTAAAAGTGATGCTGGGAAAACTGGTCAACCACCTATAAAAGAGTGAAACTAGAACACTTTCTAACACCATACACAAAAATAAACTAAAAAATGGATTAAAGATCTAAATGTAAGACCAGAAACTATAAAACTCCTAGAGGAAAAAAATAAGCAGAACACTCTCTGACATAAATCACAGCAAGGTCTTCTATGACCTACCTTCCACAGTAATGGAAATAAAGGCAAAAATAAACAAATGGAACCTAATTAAACTTAAAAGCTTTTGCACAATGAAGGAAACTATAAGCAAGGTGAAAAGTCAGCCTTCAGAATGGGAAAAAATAGCAAATGAAACAACTGACAAAGAATTAATCTCCAAAATATACAAGCAGCTCATGCAAGTCAATCAAAAAATGGGTCAAAGAACTAACCAGACATTTCTCCAAAGAAGACATACAGATGGCTAACAAACACATGAAAAGATGATCAACATCATGCATTATCAGAGAAATGCAAATCAAAACCACAATGAGGTACCATCTCACACCAGTCAGAATAGCTACAAATAATAAACGCTGGAGAGGGTGTGGAGAAAGGGAACTCTCTTACACTGTTGGTGGGAATGGACAGCCATAGTACAGCCACTATGGCAAACAGTGTGGGATTCCTTAAAAAACTGGAAATAGAACTGCCATACGACCCAGCAACCCCACTACTAGGCATACACACCAAGAAAACCAGAATTGAAAGAGACACGTGTACCCCAATGTTCATTGCAGCACTGTTTACAATAGCTAGGACATGGAAACAACCTAGATGGCCTTTGGCAGAGGAATGGATAAGAAAGTTGTGGTATATATACAAATGGAATGTTACTCAGCTATAAAAAAAGAAAGCATTTGAGTCACTTCTAATGAGGTGGATGAAATTGGAGCCTATTATACAGAGTGAAGTAAGTTAGAAAGAAAAACACCAGTACAGTATGCTGCTAAGTTGCTTTAGTAGTGTCTGACTCTGTGCACCCCATAGATGTCAGCCCACCAGGCTCCCCCGTCCCTGGGATTCTCCAAGGCAAGAACACTGGAGTGGGTTGCCATTTCCTTCTCCAATGCGTGAAAGTGAAAAGTGAAAGTGAAGTCGCTCAGTCGTGTCCGACTCTTAGTGACCTCATGGACTGCAGCCTACCAGGCTCCTCTGTCCATGGGATTTTCCAGGCAAGAACGCATATATATGGAATTTAGAAAGATGGTAATGATGACCCTATATGAAAGACAGCAAAAGAGACACAGATATAAAGAAAAGACTTTTGGACTCTGAGGGGGAAGGCAAGGGTGGGATGATTTGAGAGAACAGCATTGAAACGTGTATATTACCATATGTGAAATAGATGACCAGTTCAAGTTCGATACATAAAACAGGGCACTCAAAGCCCGTGTACACAGTGGGAGGGTGTACATGGGGGGATACATGTACATCCATGGCTGATTCATGTCAATATATAGCAGAAAACACCACAATATTGTAAAGTAGTTAGCCTCCAATTAAATAATTTTTTTTTTAAAGATTGATCTCAAAAATACAGTGTTACCTCTGTTATGA
>SJYC01081584.1:0-10701 GCA_006408675.1 Madoqua kirkii | reverse complement strand
GTTGACTCATTGGAAAAGACTCTGATGTTGGGAGGGATTGGGGGCAGGAGGAGAAAGGGGCGACAGAGGATGAGATGGCTGGATGGCATCACGGACTCGATGGACATGAGTCTGAGTGAACTCCAGGAGTTGGTGATGGACAGGGAGGCCTGGCATGCTGCGATTCATGGGGTCACAAAGAGTTGGACATGACTGAGCAACTGAACTGAACTGAACTGAACTGAACTGGGTTATAGATGGTGTAATATATATGTGATATGTGTCTAATTGAATTGTCAAGTAAATCTGTTTCTAGTTTTATGTAGGCTCTTTTTAAGTAAGGGTTTGGCTTTTTTTTTCCTATTACACACAAGGTCTCTGTTCGACATATCGTTGAATGGGAAGTACCCAAACTTGGGTGGTCTCAAAAGATTACCTAGTTATGTTCTTGGTACGAAGGGAGGACTAAGTTTAAGTCATTAAGGGCCCTGAATATGAGATGCCTAAGGAAAAGCTTGGGGCTTCCTTGGTGGGGCTGGTGGTAAAGGACCCGCCTGCCAATGTAGGAGATGTAAGAGATGGGGGTTCGATCCCTGGGTTGGGAAGATCCCCTGGAGGAGAGCATGGCAACCCACTCCAGTATTTTTGCCTGGAGAATCCCATGGACAGAGGAACCTGGTGGGCTACAGTCTGTGGGGTCACAAAGAGTCAGACATGACTGAGACACACACACACACACACACACACACACACATATACAGACTTGCCCAGTTGGACATTGCCAGGTAAAATTTTCACACATTCAGCTGTTCTGAAAAACCACTGGTTTATTTTAACTGAGGAGCACTGCATTAGAAAAATGTTGTCCTAGTTTCCAATTAAAATCTAGGATACTCTATTCTGTATGTACTTAAAAAAAATCTTATTTAATGAATATGTATGATGATGATTATAATAATTATTTAGTCCTATTACATGAAACCCTCTTCCAAGGAAGTGCAAAGCCTTTTAAATAAGCCACTTCTAAAAACCATCACATCCCATCGCTCCATTGCATGCAGCAGCATTCGGGAAGCTTTGACTGGGCAGGTCACTATAGTAACTTAATAGGTGGAGTGAATTCCTGGGTCAGCTGAGGTGGGCTCCTTTGCGGGGAGCACCTTAAAGAGTTTTGTCAGGGAACAAAGAGCATGTGGAAAGCACGTAGAGAGGTTTGGTCATATCCGTACTCTGGCATCATTCACGATATACATTTATAGCCTGCAGAGCTAATGCTTGCTTCCGAGCCAGTCATGCTGCGTGTTGGAAGGCAGATCAGCAGTCGCTCAAATTTATTCTGAATCTATAATGCTGACCGCATAACAACAGAAAAACAATCCTGAAATGCTCTCATGGTACGGCCAGTTATTATCACAATAGCTCAGCGGCTTGACATTTTCAGCAATAAAATATCCAGGCATCTGAACTCAAAAAAAAAAAAAAAAAGAGAAAGAAAAAATCACAGCAATCTTTAGTCATAGCAGCAAAAACATTAGTAACCATAAGATGATTCTTTTTTTTTTTCACCTGTTAGCCTTCCTACCAAAGCGTTTGTTCCCCTGGCTGGCTTGCTTGATGATGA
Source organism: Madoqua kirkii (assembly GCA_006408675.1). NCBI lineage: Eukaryota > Metazoa > Chordata > Mammalia > Artiodactyla > Bovidae > Madoqua > Madoqua kirkii. The sequence goes on along the minus strand of SJYC01081584.1, from coordinate 9,101 downwards.
AGTGATCAATTTCAGGACATCTAGCAAGTCACTGTGTCTTTGAAACTCTCCAGGGCAGGAGTGGGCAATTATTCTGACTTAAAACGTACTTAGTATGTTTAGCTGAACTGAAAGAACTCCCTGTGGGGGATCAGCCCGTCTTTGCTCATGTCAGAACACACATATCCAAGCTAAAGTGGTAATAGCTTGGTGAGTTTACAGAGAGCTGTGCTTCTGGACTGATGGACTCTCCTCCTCCTACTGGTCTTGGCTGCAGAGGGCTGTGCCTTTCTGGGACATCAGTCCTTCAGCAAGACACTCAGCTCTGTTCACAGTGAGAGGGGACCAGCTGCTGTGTGGCCCACACCTTTTCACTTTCATCACCTGTTTTCTCCCACATGCTGTGATACCCAAGGGCTACAGGGTGAGCTGGAAAGATGCTAGATCTGGAGTCAAGACACCTGCATTCCATATCCTTGTGTGCTGAATGACTGATGTATCATTCAGCACCTCGTTTCCTGGTGTCTTCATTGAGCCACAATGATTGCAAACTCTGTACTCAGATCACCTGGGTCTCTCTTTGCTTTGGTCGCTTTATCTGGAAAATGATGGTAGTAACAGCTAACACAGTGCTTACTTTGTCCCAGGCCATTCCTTAAGTGCTTTACATGTTTATCAACTCATTTAATTCTCATGACAACTCTGAGGTAGAGTATGATACTACTATTCTTATTTTTCAAATATGGAAATTTGAGGCACAGGGAAATACAGTGATTTATGCAGGCTTGTACAGCTGATGTCAGAGAAGGCAGTGGCACCCCACTCCAGTACTCTTGCCTGGAAACTCCCATGGACAGAGGAGCCTGGTAGGCTGCAGTCCATGGTGTCGTGGAGGGTTGGACACGACTAAGCAACTTCACTTTCACTTTTCACTTTCATGCATTGAAGAAGGAAATGGCAACCCACTCCAGTGTTCTTGCCTGGAGAATCCCAGGGATGGGGGAGCCTGGTGGGCTGCTGTCTATGGGGTCGCACAGAGTCGGACACGACTGAAGTGACTTAGCAGCAGCAGCAGCATACAGCTGATGTGAGTCAATGTCAGGGTTTAAACCCAGGCAGTCTGGCTCCAGAGCCCATGCCCCACTACCCACCCTGGAGGGTGTTACAGGGATCAAAGTTTGGCTAGTCTATCTGTGAAATGGGTGTAATAAGACCACACCTACTGTCGTCACAGGATGTTCCATGTATTCACAGTCCCAGTAGATGTGACGACAACATGAGAGCTGCTTAAAGTGTTTAAAAAAAATAGTAGAGTGTTGCCATCCATGCAGTGCTGTTAGCAAACAGCTGCCACCTTTGGGTTCCATATCTTATCAGATGATGTTACGTGCTAGAAAAGTGAATCACTGCATCAGTATTAAGTCACTCAAGAAAGGAAATGTTAGGTGCTCCAAAGTGCAAATATCTGGTATCAGAGTCAGATGACTGAAGCCAGAGAAGGCCAGGTGAAGTTCCGCTCACGTGCAGGGAAACGCCTGTGGCCAGCCTCGTGGGTTTTGATGCATGGTACAGATGGAGAGCCTTCTCAGGTAGGAAGAGGTGTCCACGCCTTTCTTCTGCACTGGATGTGTCCGAGATCCTCTGGGGCTCATCCTGCTGAAAAAGCTTCTGGAGTCTCCAGCTTTCAAGTCCTGGTGAAGCAGGAAGGGTTAGCCTATACCTCTCCTGCCGAGCAAGCCACAACATCCATTGCACAACATTCTGTTGCGTAGCATTCTGTTGTTGCTCCATCATTTGCTGTGTGTTTCTCCTGATTATGCAATTAGATCATCCCCTACCCCCTCCTGTCTAAACCGATCTTCTAGTACAATGGCTCAGGTGGCTGCATTTCTTCTGAACATCTTTTCTTTAAGGCAAGGGAATGCTGGAAGTTAGTTTTTGCCATGTAAGATGAGGGCGTGGCAAAACTAGCAGCCTACAGCCTGAACCTAATCTCCCCTTTCCCTTGCCTAGGGAAGTCTGGCATTTTCAGTTCAGTTCAGTTCAGTTCAGTTGCTCAGTCATGTCCAACTCTTTGTGACCCCATGGACTGCAGCACGCCAGGCCTCCCTGTCCATCACCAACTCCCAGAGCTTACTCAAACTCATGTCCATTGAGTCAGTGATGCCATCCAGCCATCTCATCCTCTGTCATCTCCTTCTCCTCCCGCCTTCAATCTTTCCCAGCATCAGGGTCTTTTTCAATGAGTCAGTTCTTCTCATCAGGTGGCCAAAGTACTGGAGTTTCAACTTCAGCATCAGTCCTTCCAATTAATATTCAGGACTGATTTCCTTTAGGATGGACTGGTTGGATCTCCTTGCAGTCCAAGGGACTCTCAAGAGTCTTCTCCAACACTACAGTTCAAAGGCACCAATTCTTCAGTGCTCAATTTTCTTTATAGTCCAACTCTCACATCCATACATGACTACTGGAAAAACCATATCTTTGACTAGAACGACCTTTTTTGGCGAAGTAATGTCTCTGTTTTTTAACATGCTCTCTAGGTTGGTCATAGCTTTTCTTTCAAGAAGCAAGCGTCTTTTAATTTCATGGCTGCAGTCACCATCCGCAGTGATTTTTGAGCCCTGGTATTGTGGAGTTGTGGTATTTTGAAAGAACTGAATTAGTTATCATCAGTATTCAAAACCAGATGAGTTCAGCAAAAGTCTAGATTTATGACGTTGGAGGAACGAAAAGGGTTGGCAACAGGAGGCCCTCATCCCCACATGGCCACAACCTGGTTGAGGTGAGAGGTCACAACCTGCCTCTCCAGGTTACCTCTCAGTCTCTCATCTCAGCTACCTGCCTCGAATTGTATACACAGAGCCCCACCTCAGTATTCATGCATTTGCAACCAGATCATCCTTTTTGGGGGTGGGGACTGTCCTGTCAGTAGTATCCCTCATCCCTCACCACCCACCTCACCCCAGAGGAGACAATCAAAAATGTCCCCAGACATTGTCCAATGCCTATGGCCTCAGTAGATAACAGCCGACTACGTTAGCATCTGCAAGCTAATGAAACAGTATTGTAACTTCTTACACATTAGCCTTGTTCTTATGCTCAGAATGTCACACTGGGGAGTAATTTGCAGAGACTGCCCAGACTGTGTGCTTGTTTTGAAATTCCTGACCAGGCTGAGACACCCGGCCCTCCAGCCCTCTTAAAATCGCAGTCCAAGATTATTTGGGCCATTAATTGACACTAGAAGGAATTTTAAAGATCACAGTGTCCTCACTTTACAGGTAAGAAAAGGAGTCCCAAGGAGGTGAACTGCCCACCTCGTGCAAGTGGCTAATGGCTTGAGCTACAACCTAGATCCATCCCCCAGCTTAACTATTTTCTCCACAATATCAAACACTTGAGCCATAAAGAAAAGTCTATGCATGAGATAGAGATGTCCTGCTGACTGAATTTAGTTACATTTATCTTGACTACTTTTCTCAGTGACTTCAGGTTGATTATAATTATTTCTGTGTGCTGCAACAATATGATATCTCACCTCTCCAAATAAACTGCCAAAATGACCTTTTCATTGCTTGGGGACCTGAAAGAATGGGCTCCCCTCTGGAGTGCAGGCCCCTTAGAAGGAAGTCAGAGGGGGACTTTTCTGCCCTGGTTTATTTGGGTGTCTGCTCTTGGAATGTACATCACCATGCAAAGATGCCCCAGTGCTCTGCTTGGAAAAGGAAGATGCAAGTAGGACTTTGGAGTTGGGTTAGCATACTTCAGTGGCATATTTGAGAGGCTCCTGGTTGACCTTGAGAGTGCTACAGAGGCAGGCAGGCTGTGTGGGGAGTCTGGGAGAGGAGGCAGTCTTGACAGATGGTACCCAAAACTCCCGTGGTCATTTGCATGGGTGTGAACAGTCAGCTTCCCCCCACCTTACAGCCTGTCCCTCATCCCTCTCAACCCTAACCTAAGCCCTTCTTTGCATACACGTGCTTCGCAAGGTGCCCAGTGCCATCTGCAAAGTGACTCATTTCCCCTAAGAAAACTGACCTTGCTACTCATTCTTACCAGGTTCTACTGGCACCTGGGTGCTTTCTGAGAAGAGCAAATATTGAAGCTATTGAGCTTTCTGAGAAGAGCAAGCTATTGAAGACCCTGGAGAAGGGCCTGGTATTGAGACGTTTGATTTCTTCCCATCTCCCCACATGTGCAGCAGCCTCCAGCCTGGGGGTTAACAAGGGACTTAGCACGCACGCATGGGAGATATACTGCGGTCCAGGCAGACAGGCAGCCATCTGTTTTCTTGCTTTCTCTGTATTCAAGAGATGCTTTATACCCATCTTCAAAGAAGTGTTCACCTAACTGAGGAGTATCTGGTTAGCACAGACTCTGTAGTTGAAAAAGTTCCTGGATTTTTAAGCTTTGGTTTCCAGAGAACCTTGTCACGGAGCAGATTGAACTTTGAGCTGAATGCTTTATGTTATTTTTGATAACAAGGGGCATTTCATTGATAGCTAAACCCCTTATAGCAGTAAATTATCTGCTTACAAGTATCAGGAGTTGCAAAGAGAAATAAACCACGTCCCACACTTTATTTCTCTTGCTTGTTTTCAAACACAAGACTTAAGAAAATGGGACTATTTTTGTATTTTCCTTTTCAAATTTTTTCCTTTTTCTTTAAAATCTGGGTCTTCAGTGCCTCTCAGTGCCTATTGAACACCCTCAGCCAACAATTACCACCCCTGGTTCTGGCCTGAGTGTTCATATTTCAGCTTTTTGTGGCTGTCATTGTTAAGGAGCTGTGTTTATAATTCAAGTTTCAGAGCTGCAAGAAATTGCCGAGGTCGTAGAGTTCATTCACCCTGGTTGGCTAATGAAGTGGAGACCTGAACGGGAAGTACTTTGTTTCAGATTGTGCAGCTAATTTCTAGCAGAGATGGGAATAGAACCCTGACCCTCACTCTAGGCCAGGTGCTATTTTCATATAGGACATTGTGCCCCCCTTTCCTTCTCCTTATTTCTGGCCCCCATTCTTTGGGCTCTCTAGAATGTCAAATTATTGGACTTAAAATTATAAGCCATAAAATTCCAAGAAGCCCTGTTTAATCTGAGTTTTATTTCTTTAAGCAGATGGCAGCAGATACTAACCCCAGTTGCCTTAAACAGTAGCCCATATCTTATTGATGGAAAGTCTCCATGCCAATCTTTATTTAATTCACTGTTTCCTAGGATCCTCATCCTTTCCAGCTGGTTATTAATTATCAGGCAATATCCTCTTGAGCTGTCTCTACTTCTTAATTACCTTATTAATTGTATTCACATAAATTGATCTCTCTGACATTCTAACTCTGACTCACTGAGGAAATAAGTCTAATATTCACAAGAGACTCCAACAATCTCATGACCTTAACTTATTATTTCCATTATGCAGGCTGATATCACCAGAAGCCAGATGAGACAGCTTTGCTGAATGGGCCTGTATCCTAATCATAATTGGAATGTCCTTTAACAATTTTCTCTTGCACACCTTTCTTGCTTATTCAGATACACATGAGACTTATCAGTTCATTTCCACCCTACCTGCACTCTTAAATCTTTAACAAGGAATTTCCTCCCTCATATTACCTTGCAGTAATCCTTTATTTGCAATTCAAGGCAATTATAAGAGAGTAAACATGACTGGGTTTTAGCTCTTGGGTTTTTACTGTGACGCTGTACCCTAAGGGCCTGATGCCAATTAAACATTTAAAAACAATTTTTAAGTCAAGTTTTTATATATGAAGATAGTCTCTTAATGTGTGCTACTTGAGAACTCATTTTTTTCCTTCGTGATCAGGTACACTACTGTTAACCCCACCCTTTGGCCCTGGTGCCATTTAACTTCTATGAAGTGATGAGAGTAAACAGGTCCTTATGTAAAAATTGGTCATTATGCCCTATAATTCCTTGGGTATTTGCATTAGAAATGCTTGATTGGCAGGAATTAGAACTGAACATGAGAATCTCTATGAAAAAAACAAGCCTATGGAAAGGAGTTAGAGAATTCCTGTGCATGGTTATTTGCAGTTGTGGGAAAAGTCAGCTCCAAAATCTTAGAAGGAAAGATAGTATAAATTCAAAATGCCAATATTTTTCATGATGAGAAAAATGGGTCACTTGGATGCCATAAATGGACAGATTTTATTTTGGCTGGAGATTCAAAGATCCAATTGAATGGTCTACATGAGTGAGTCTCTCCATGTATCTACGCACTGCAGAATATTCACCAGAGATTCTCTCAGTTCAGTTGCTCAGTTGTGTCTGACTCTTTGTGACCCCATGGACTACAGCACGCCAGGCCTCCCTGTCCATCACCAACTCCTGGAGCCTACTCAAACTCATGTCCATTGAGTCAGTGATACCATCCAACCATCCCATCCTCTGTTGGCCCCTTCTCCTTCTGCCTTCAATCTTTCCCAGCATCAGGATCTTTTCCAATCAGTCAGTTCTTCGCATCAGAGGGCCAAAGTATTGGAGCTTCAGCTCCAACATCAGTCTTTCCAACAAATATTCAGGACTAATTTCCTTTAGGATGGACCAATTTGATCTCCGTTCAGTCCAAGGGACTCTCAATAGTCTTCTCCAACACCACAGTTCAAAAGCATCAATTTTTTAGCACTCAGCTTTCTTTATGGTCCAACTCTTATATCCATACATGACAGCTGGAAAAACCATAGCTTTGAATATATGGACCTTTGTCAGCAAAGTAATGTCTCAACTTTTTAATATGCTGTCTAGGTTTGTCATAGCTTTTCTTCCAAGGAGCAAACACCTTTTAATTTCATGGTTACAATAACAATCTGCAGTGATTTTGGAGCCCAAGAAAATAAAGTCTGTCACTGTTTCCATTGTTTCCCCATTTATTTACCATGACATGAAAGTTATGAGCAACTTAGATAGCATATTGAAAAGCAGAGACATTACTTTGCCAACAAAGGTCTGTCTAGTCAAGGCTATGGTTTTTCCAGTGGTCATGTATGGATATGAGAGTTGGACTGTGAAGAAGGCTGAGCGCCGAAGAATTGATGCTTTTGAACTGTGGTGCTGGAGAAGACTCCTGAGAGTCCCTTGGACTGCAAGGAGATCCAGCCAGTCCATTCTAAAGGAGATCAGTCCTGGATGTTCTTTGGAAGGACTGATGCTAAAGCTGAAACTCCAGTACTTTGGCCACCTCATGAGAAGAGTTGACTCATTGGAAAAGATTCTGATGCTGGGAGGGATTGGGGGCAGGAGGAAAAGGGGACGACAGAGGATGAGATGGCTGGATGGCATCACGGACTCAATGGATGTGAGTTTGAGTGAACTCTGGAAGTTGGTGATGGACAGGGAGGCCTGGCGTGCTGCCATTCATGCGGTTGCAAAGAGTCAGACACAACTGAGCGACTGAACTGAACTGATGGGACCAGATACCATGATCTTTGTTTTTTTTTCTATAACAATCCCCCAAGATGTTTTTAATTTATAGACGAGCACATGTTAAAACTTATACAGAAAACCAAAGGAAAAATTGACATGGGAAGCTAAACCAATTTTTAAAACTATTAAGAAAATAGAAGTACTTTATCCATTAAAGAAGTACTTTAATGATAGCTACAATATTCAAGATAATGTGGTATTGCTGCTGCTAAATCACTTCAGTCGTGTCCGACTCTGTGCAACCCCACAGACGGCAGCCCACCAGGCTCCCTCATCCCTGGGATTCTCCAGGAAACAATACTGGAGTGGGTTGCCATTTCCTTCTCCAATGTGGTATTAGCAGAGGTTTAAATACACAGATCAATAGGATAACATAAAGAACTCAGAAACAGACCAAAATTTAATATGCCCAACAGATTTTTTTTCAACTAAGTTCAGTTTAATAGAGGCAGGATAGTCTTCAACTATTCAAATGGTGCCAGAACAACTGAACATCCCTAGCAAAAAAAAAAACAAAACCAAACAAACAAACAAACACCTACTACCTAAACTGCAAATGGTTAATACAAAAAGTAACTCAACACATATCAGAGATTTAAGAACCCAGAGCTTGCTGAAGACTTCTTAGACAAGACATGAAAAGCCGTGAAGAGGAGCCTTCACAATAAGGCCATCAGTTAACGCAACAGAAACGACATGGCCAACGATGGCCATACAAAACTAGGCATGTAATCACTGTAAGACCCCAAGGAGGGTTCAGAGTGAATACATGATTATTTTTATGTCTTTCTGTACAGTATATTTCTTAACATGAGGTAATGCTATCACATGTTGCTTTAAAAAATGAAAGGAAGGAATCTCAAAACACCCTGGCAAACAATATTAGTCAGTAGTCCTTATACTGGGACTAAGCCAATGGCAACACTTTTGGAACTTACCGCTACCCATACTGACACGCATTTCAACCATTAAAACTGCAGTCACTTTACTTGACAGGGAATTTTTGCACAATCTTTTGTAAGATTATAAATGAGATTCCTTCTCTGAAGGTATTATTATCATTTAGCTTAAGTTAGCTGTGTGTTTTGTTTTGTTGTGGCTGCAGTTCAACCTCGAGAAAATCACTGAAGTGTTCCTGAAGCCTCTCTAAGGAGGAATCAGAGGGGAGAACCGGGATTCATCTGGGAAGTTACGCTGTCCTCACCCAACAGACAAATAAAAAAAATAAGTAGATTAAGTGTGAGTGTTGGCTGGTTAAAGACACATGACACATGATGTTTCAAAAATATCAGTTATTTCAGTAAATGGGCTCATTCATACATTTATCTTTATCTCCTTAAATATGAAAGTGTATCGTAAGCCAAGCCTCCCTATTTCTCCTAAAGACACATGCTGCTCAAGGGTGGAGGCAATGCTGTAGTTAGTTGCTCAGTCGCGTCCGACTCTTTGCGACCCCACGGACCGTAGCCCACCAGGCTCCTCTGTCTATGAAATTCTCCAGGCAAGAATACTGGAGTGGGTTGCCAGTTTCTGCTCCATATCTTCATTTTTTGAATGTTTAAAGCCACCTTTTTTATGCTCCTCTTTCACGTTCATCAAGAGACTCTTTAGCTCCTCTTCGCTTTCTGCCTAAGGGTGGTGTCATCTGCATATCTGAGGTTAGTGTATTTCCCCCC
>SJYC01081583.1:0-22700 GCA_006408675.1 Madoqua kirkii | reverse complement strand
ATATCAGAGATTTAAGAACCCAGAGCTTGCTGAAGACTTCTTAGACAAGACATGAAAAGCCGTGAAGAGGAGCCTTCACAATAAGGCCATCAGTTAACGCAACAGAAACGACATGGCCAACGATGGCCATACAAAACTAGGCATGTAATCACTGTAAGACCCCAAGGAGGGTTCAGAGTGAATACATGATTATTTTTATGTCTTTCTGTACAGTATATTTCTTAACATGAGGTAATGCTATCACATGTTGCTTTAAAAAATGAAAGGAAGGAATCTCAAAACACCCTGGCAAACAATATTAGTCAGTAGTCCTTATACTGGGACTAAGCCAATGGCAACACTTTTGGAACTTACCGCTACCCATACTGACACGCATTTCAACCATTAAAACTGCAGTCACTTTACTTGACAGGGAATTTTTGCACAATCTTTTGTAAGATTATAAATGAGATTCCTTCTCTGAAGGTATTATTATCATTTAGCTTAAGTTAGCTGTGTGTTTTGTTTTGTTGTGGCTGCAGTTCAACCTCGAGAAAATCACTGAAGTGTTCCTGAAGCCTCTCTAAGGAGGAATCAGAGGGGAGAACCGGGATTCATCTGGGAAGTTACGCTGTCCTCACCCAACAGACAAATAAAAAAAATAAGTAGATTAAGTGTGAGTGTTGGCTGGTTAAAGACACATGACACATGATGTTTCAAAAATATCAGTTATTTCAGTAAATGGGCTCATTCATACATTTATCTTTATCTCCTTAAATATGAAAGTGTATCGTAAGCCAAGCCTCCCTATTTCTCCTAAAGACACGTGCTGCTCAAGGGTGGAGGCAATGCTGTAGTTAGTTGCTCAGTCGCGTCCGACTCTTTGCGACCCCGCGGACCGTAGCCCACCAGGCTCCTCTGTCTATGAAATTCTCCAGGCAAGAATACTGGAGTGGGTTGCCAGTTTCTGCTCCATATCTTCATTTTTTGAATGTTTAAAGCCACCTTTTTTATGCTCCTCTTTCACGTTCATCAAGAGACTCTTTAGCTCCTCTTCGCTTTCTGCCTAAGGGTGGTGTCATCTGCATATCTGAGGTTAGTGTATTTCCCCCCCGGCAAGGCAACTTGATCCCAGCTTGTGCTTCCTCCAGCCCAGCGTTTCTCATGATGTACTCTGCATATAAGTTAAATAAGCAGGGTGACAGTATACAGCCTGGGCGTACCCCTTTCCCAATTTAGAACCAGTCTGTTGTTCTGTTTCGGCTTCTAACTGTTGCTTCTTGACCTGCATACATATTTCTCAGGAGGCAGCTTTTTCTAACTCAGTGAAACTGTGAGCCATGTCTGGTAGGGCCACCCAAGATGGACACGGTCATGGTGGAGAGTTCTTACAAAATGTGGTCCATTGGAGAAGGGAATGGCAAGCCTTGTCAGTATTCTTGCCTTGAGAACCCCATAAACAGTATAAAAAGGCAAAAAGATAGGACACGGAAAGAGATTCTATGGCTACCACTGGCTCAAATTACTCCCCATTGAATTCCTCACCTTTTTCCTGCCTTACCCATTCACTCATCCAACCCAAACGCAGAACCTGAGTGTCCTCCTTCGACCCTTCCCCTCTCCCTATCACCTGGCAAATTCCTTCTTTCGTTCAGTCATCAAGTTCACTTCTCTTGATTTGGCTTCCTTATCACTTTTCTTCCTTAACTGGTTTCTTCTGGTCCTGCTGCCTCAGCCCAGATCCTCGTCCTCTCTTTCCTGATCTATTGCAATAGTCTCTCTTGCGGCATCTCATCTCCTGTTGGATGATTTGCTTACGAAGCTTTCCATGACAAGTCTCACTAGTCTTCTATTTCTACGCCAACACCTTAGCCAGGTTGAACTACTCACGTGTCCCCAAAACTCCTGTGTGATTTTATATCCCATCCCTTTGAATCTTTCCTTTCTCTTTTCTTGGGAGTATCATTCCCACCAAGTTTTATCTGTCAGACTCATACTCATACTTCCAGACCCAGTTCAAGCACCCAGACTGGGACTGGGACCCCAAACAGAGTGGATCATTCTCATCTTTGAGCTCCCTCTTTAATTTGTACATACTTATTAGCTGTATGGCAACCGTTTGTGTGCCTGTATTTCCTTTGAGAATGTAAGTCCTCAGAGGCAGGAAGGATGACTTTTCTTTTTTCATCTTTCACTTCTGGTACCTTAAGGAGCACATGGTAGGTTCCCAGTGGAGATTATTGGAATGAATGAGTCTATAATTTCTTGAGATTCCTTCAAGTTCCACTCTTACATTATACATGACTTTGTACTTATTTTTGATGTCAACATTGATTCAGATGTCAAGGGCCAGTGCCAAGCTATTTGTTTTTGTTAGCTTGCTTGCAAGTCTGCTCTTTCTCTGCAATGGTTGAGGCTGGGCTGGAGATCAAGCAGTCAAGTCGTGCAATGAGAACGGGAGAATGTACCTTCCGATGCAGTGTAGTGTAAGGGGCAAGGGGATGGCTTTGGAGTAAAATTGATCTCAGCTTAAATTTCACTTCTGCCCCTTGTTCCATGTGTAACTTTGGAAAAAGTTAATTGACTTCTCTGAGCTTCAGATTTGTTATCCATAAGATGGTAATAACACCTGCCTCCCAGTTTTCTTCTGAAGATGAAATGAGACATGTGGATGCCATGTATTGCTAGTCCTTGGCATGTAATAAATTCTCAATAAATGACAGTTGTTATCATTACCATCATATTGTAAAATCCTCTATAGCACATAGGCAGGTCGAAGCGCAATACTTCCTTCTGGCCACCAAGGGATTCCTCTTCAAAACTAAGTGTACAGCCAGGATCCTCATCCAAACCATAGGACAGAAATAGTTGAGAAACAGTTTTGTCAGCTCTCCTAAGGATGCCTGGTGTCATTCTTTGCATAGGGGAGTTGTTAGTTAATCCATTATGTATAAAGAGTGCCTTTAGGTGTGAATTCTCTCCCTTTTAAAAAAGGCACGGTGACCCCCTCCTCCCCATCCCCCACCCCCACTGGCCTAAATTTGGCAGGATATTAGGCTTGCTGTTGTTCAGTAGCTCAGTTGTGTCTGACTCATTGTGACCCCATGGACTGCAGCCCGCCAGGCCTCCCTGTCTGTCACCATCTCCCAGAGCTTGCTCAAACTCAATGTCCATTGAGCCGGTGATGCCATCCAAGGATCTCTTCCTCGTCGTCCCCCTTCTCCTTCTGCCTTCAATCTTTCCTAGCATCAGGGTCTTTTCTAATGAGTCAGCTATTAGGCTGGGAATGTATGTTTTAGGATCAGTAATGAAGTCTTCAAGACACTTAAGAAAAAGACAAAGTTTTCTTTATATTCATTCTTTTCGCTGTTTTGTGCCTCTAAAGTAGAGTAAAACAATTCTGTAGTCAAAGAAACCACTGGACCAGAAGTTGGAAGACCAGGCTCATGAATAACTCTGGGAATAACTTAGGATGGTTACTTACACAGGCACTGAGAGTGTCCCTATGTCTAGAATGGGGATAAGAACCATCCCATTGATCTCACCAGTTCTCGTGAGTTTTAAATTGCATCATGTGTTATGCAAGTGTTTGACGATTTATAAGTGACATGCAGATCCTGGTTACTTTGATGATGGTTTTTCTGCTTTACTGCCGTTCTACTTCCTTCACCAGATGGCACCGATCAGCCCAGATGTCTAACAGCAGTACAGCTGGTTCAGAAATGAGAAAGTGTGTGGCTTTGCTTAGAATTGCCCAACTTTTGTCTGTTCTCTTTCTGTCTTCTGTTCTTGTGCTTTGGGGTTTCCCAAGGTCTTTGTATTGACTACTGAAGATTTATTCATATGATCCCAGCTACTATTTCTAACTACTTTTCTGAAAAATGTTAAAATCTCAAAGCATCTGTCAGCTCTGTCAGACCAATACCAAGCTATGAGACCAAACAGAATACCCCAGGAGGCCCAGATGAGTCTTTTAAATATGCTGAATGGAGTTATCTTTTTCATTTGTCTTTGCACATTAGAAACATGAGTGAACTTAGTATTGTTTCCCTTTGTGGATGTGAGCTGAACTGCTTTACAAAACTGAGTATTTGGTACTAACCCATTGCTGGGACAAAAGTTACATTGCCTGTAACTCTGACTTATGACTAGAGTTATGTCTTACCTACTCTCAGAAAAAAATCTGGCCCTTTATTCCAGCCAAACTGATCTATATCCACTAACTTCCAAATGCCATTTCCTGCTTTTTCATTTTTGCTTGTCTTAGCTTTCCACTTGGTAACCCCTATATTTCCTCTCTTACCATGGAAAAATAAAACTCAGCATGAAGTTGTCAATTAATGCTCTGCCTCATCAATGCTTCTTGATTCCTCCAGCCCCCATTTGAATTTCTCTCTCCCCATATTGTTCATTAGCCCTATTATGCATTTTAGGAATTATTGCTCTAAGTCCCATTAATAACTCATTTGGTAATGTTTAAAATAATTTTATGAGTTCTTTTGCTCTAACCCACATGGCAAGAATCATATCTTAAATTTTATTTCTCAGTATAGAATTCTAGCTGGTCTTATATTATTAGAGTAGATTATTATGAAATAATTAATACTTACTGTAGACTATTACTATCATTATTATTAATACCTGTAGATTCACTGTTACTAACTGAGGATCTAATGGGGACTATATATATGGATATGGATATATGCATATGCATGTGTATATGTCTATGTACATGCTTATGTATATGTGGGGCTGCAGTTGGCTTCACTATTGCATTAGGGAAAGAAATGCTCAGAAAACAATGTGACAACGTGTGTACTTTTAAATTAGTATAAGTTGTGAATTTAAAAATTGTATGCATATCAGCATATTATCTGTTTTAATATTTTGACTCAACCACAAAGCTTGCTCTTATTAGAATTTAACATATGAAACTGTTAAACTCTCTAATAAACTGTCCCTTTCTGGCTCCCTCAGGATAATGCTGAACAAACAAATGGGCCTTCCTTGGAGAAGAGCCCTGCTCCTGCTGGCAGAGGTTGTAAGTTTTCCTGGCGACCCCTCGAGAATCTAGGCTCCACTGCCCCATTTCCCTGCGAGCCTCTGTTTAGGAATGATAACGGGGAAGTCTGTCTTTGTTACCTGCCTTTGGATGCCCCATAACCAGCAGCGCCGGCACAGTGAGTTCAGGCCTCTCTCCATGCTCCTAGAGTCTCCTCCCCATAGCAGGGCTTCAGGGGCCATTGGCATGACTAACCATTTCAGCTATGCCACACTAAAACGCTTCTGTGCAGCAATAAACCCGTCAACAACACGAGAAGGCAACCCACAGCATGGGAGAAAATATCTGCAACTTTTACATCTGACAAGGGGTTAACATCTAAAATATGTAAATATATATAAAAGGTATATGAATATGCAAGGAACTCATCCAATTTAGTAACAACAACAAACTCCAACACTCCAATTAAAAAAGTGGGCAAAAAACCGGAATAGACAGTTTTTTAAAAAAAGACACACAGATGACTAACAGGTAAATGAAAAGGTACTAATCGTTGCTGCTGCTGCTGCTGCTAAGTAGCTTCAGTTGTGTCTGACTCTATGCGACCCCATAGACGGCAGAAATACAAATCGAGACCACAGTGAGGTATTACCTCACACTTGGAGGACATTAGGCTGACTGCAATAAGTCAGAGAAAGACAAATACTGTATGATCTCACCTGTATGTATAATCTAAAATATCAAACTTATAAATACAAAGAGTAGATTGCTGGTTGCCAGAGGCAGGGAGTAGTGGTTGGGGGAAGTGGATGAAGGTGATCAAAAGGTACAAACTTTTAGTTCTAAGATGAAGAAGTTCTGGAAATATGATATACGGCATGGTGACTATAGCTAACAGTAACGTATTGTACATTTGAAAGGTGCTAAGGGAGTAGATCTTAAAAGTTCTCATACAGGAAAAAAATTATACCTATGTGAGGTTATGGATTTTAAAATATATATATGTAAAATCATTATGTTGTATGCCATACACTTATACAATGCTATGAGTCAGTTATATATATCAGTAAAACTGAAAAAAAGGAGATACCCCATGCTTTAAATTAGCTGTAAACCAATACAGTATTGTAATATAGAATAAAGTATTTAAAAAAGTAAAAAAAAAAGAAAAATAATCTTTTTAATTTATTTATTTTCGGGTCTCTTGAATTATTTGGTTCTTGCTGTTAGTAAAATATCAGCTCATAATACATTAATTGAGTACCTGTTAAAGCAAGATATTTCACTGAAAGAATATTATATTTGAAGTCAGAGACAAAGTACTTAAAGCTGCCACACTGAAAGTTTTGCTTTTTTGAGAAACTCTATGCAGGTCTGAAAGCAACAGTTAGAACTGGACATGGAACAACAGACTGGTTCCAAATAGGAAAAGGAGTACGTCAAGGCTGTATATTGTCACCCTGCTTCTTTAACTTCTGTGCAGAGTACATCATGAGAAATGCTGGGCTGGAAGAAGCACAAGCTGGAATCAAGATTGCAGAAGCAACAGTTAGAACTGGACATGGAACAACAGGCTGGTTCCAAATAGGAAAAGGAGTACGTCAAGGCTGTATATTGTCACCCTGCTTCTTTAACTTCTGTGCAGAGTACATCATGAGAAATGCTGGGCTGGAAGAAGCACAAGCTGGAATCAAGATTGCTGGGAGAAATATCAATAACCTCAGATATGCAGATGACACCACCCTTATGGCAGAAAGTGAAGAGGAACTAAAAAGCCTCTGGATGAAATTGAAAGAGGAGAGTGAAAAAGTTGACTTAAAGCTCAATATTCAGAAAATGAAGATCATGGCATCTGATCCCATCACTTCATGGGAAATAGATGGGGAAACAGTGGAAACAGTGTCAGACTTTATTTTTGGGGGGCTCCAAAATCATTTCAGATTGTGATTGCAGCCATGAAATTAAAAGACGCTTACTCCTTGGAAGGAAAGTTATGACCACCCTAGATAGCATATTCAAAAGCAGAGACATTACTTTGCCAACAAAGGTCCGTCTAGCCAAGGCTACGGTTTTTCCAGTGGTCATGTATGGATGTGAGTTAGACTGTGAAGAAAGCTGAGCACCAAAGAATTGATGTTTTTGAACAGTGGTGTTGGAGAAGACTTGAGAGTCCCTTGGACTGCAAGGAGATCCAACTAGTCCATCCTAAAGGAGATCAGCCCTGAGTGTTCTTTGGAAGGAATGATGCTAAAGCTGAAACTCCAGTACTTTGGCCACCTCATGTGAAGAGTTGACTCATTGGAAAAGACTCTGATGCTGCGAGGGATTAGGGGCAGGAGGAGAAGGGGTGAGAAGGCTGGATGGCATCACCTACTCCATGGACGTGAGTCTGAGTGAACTCCGGGAGATGGTGATGAACAGGGAGGCCTGGCGTGCTGTGATTCATGGGGTTGCAAAGGGTCGGACACGACTGAGTGACTGAACTGAACTGATTCATATTGTTTGTTTCATCATCTTTATAATGTACCTAGTATTGATTCTTAACCCTGTTGTCAATAGTGTTGAAAATAATTATATCAAAACATTGTGTGTGCTCAGTCATGTCTGGCTCTTTGCAACCCCATCGACTATAGCCTACCGGGCCATTGGTAAAACATAAATTGCTGATTAGGCTGCTAGCTTATTTAAGGTAAATTCAAATCACAAGTATGGCATACTGGAACCTCCATTATCTAATACTAAAAAATATGTTAAATACCATTCTTACCCAAATTCCTGTCTCTACCTGTTCCTCTAGTTTTAACCAATTGCTTTCAGTGCCTTCAATATGCTTACACTTTGTTTTAATTTTTCGTTTTTATTCTGATGAATCTTTTCTTTGGTGTATAGTTGATTTACAATGTTGTGTTTTCTTCTGCTGTAAAGTGAGTCAGTAATACATACACATTATCCACTCTTTTCTAGACTCTGTTCCCATACATATCATCACAGAGTGTTGAATAGGGTTTCCTGTGATATTCAATAGGTTCTTATTAGGGGAAATGATCTTTTAAATTGGTATATTCTCTAGGAAAAGCCTGGGAACTTTGAATTGAAAAATAATTTAAATAAAAATGTTATAAAGCTGGTGAAATCAGAGTTTCCCTTGGGTTTGTGGGGATAAGGACTGTCCTTAGTCTCAGAGCCTTGGTTGAAATTCACTCAAGAGTAACCACTAGACTCTGTCCTTGTGAGAGGCTGAGCAGTGACACGAACGCTTCTTCCATCCACTCCTAAACTCAGGAAATTTTAAACTTTAGCATTGAAACACTTTACCTATGAGCCACCAGGGAAGCCCATTTAAACTCTAGTAGTTGTCAAACTTTCTTGACATAAAGTAGCCTTTGCCAAACTATACTATTTTTAATATATGAGTATTTTTTACAGAAAAAATAATAATATAAAAAGATTAGAAAGAATTGGTTAAATTATGATATTAATATATCCAGACTGATGACTATTATGATTATATGCACAAAAGATTACTTTTTAAAAGATCTAATAATTTTGAAGATGATGGTGACAATCCAGAAACCTTTCTTTGCAAATAATTCCTGAGGTATTAGCTCTTTCCCGTTCATGGAAGGGTTTCTTTCTCCCTTCCTCTAAGATTAAGCCCAAGCGGTTATATAGCCCACAGCCTGTGCTTTGTACAATAGGTTCTGCACAGAGGCTTGTTCAATTGAATACTGTAAGACACATAACTATTTGTGAGTTGGTTTCAGAGATGTCTTGGTGTTTGAACATTTCTTTTTAAACATTGTTATGATCATTGAGGATGGACCGACTTGATTTCACAGTGAGTTAACCATCTCTTGTCTTTTTCTCCAGAGTCTCAATTATTTTTGCCAATGAAAGATGAGTCAGGAGCACCTTGCTAATGCCAAATTGGCTAGAATGTCCCCTTTGGAGGTATTTTGCTCACTAGGTTGAGCCGTATGACATTGCCAATATTTGACCAGTGTTTTTTTTACAAAAATAGTTTATATGGTTCACCCTAGGACATCTTTTCCCTCTGTGTCTGGTGAGTCTGGGCCCTCAGAGGTGGACACAAAAGAGACGCTTCTGCTGGCTTCCTCCCAATTATGGCTCGGTGCCAACAGAAAGTGGGGGAGGGGTGATGCCAGCTAGCTTTCTCATTAGCTTATTAGGGACAGAGTGACTGTGGTGGTGTCTCCAAGGGGCTTCATTTGTTTTTATTCAATTGTGCCAGTTTGGGGTTTTTAATACGGTATCTTTTTTTTAAATTACGGTGTTTTATTATTGCTTCCTACCACCCCTGTCCTCCTCTATTCCCATTCAGATTACCGACCCCTGTAGTTTTAGATGGTGATCAAAACTGCTTGGAAGAAGCCCCAGCCATAAGCATGGCGGCTTGCCTCATTCTGGAGTTTCACTGGAAGCTGGCATGAGGACTTCCTTTCCTATCAAAGCTAATGAAAAGAATATGTGTTAAGAATTGTGCAAATCTAGTTCGTGAAGGGCCAAGAATTCTTTTGTGAGTTACTGACATAAAACTAGTACACTTTTGCTTTCTGCACACAAGATTCCTTTCTTTTGAGGAGACAGCCCATGACTTACAGATATGTAGACCCTGGAGTGACTTTGGGGAAAGGTGAACAAGCACCCTTAGGTGCTCAGGATTGGTGGTAGAAGGAAAACAATAACTTCTCTGCCTTCTGTGTTTTCTGTCATTCTGATCCATGGCTGTCTACTGCTTCCTCTGATTCTCTGCCTATTGCAGTAATAAGATACAAGATCAGAAAGTGACCAGATAAATCATCTAGGACAGTGGTTATTAACAGTTTTTATTCAAATAAAAACTATAGATTCTTCTCTACCCAGAAAAAGTAAATTGTATATTCACTATATTTTGAACTTGTTTTAAGAACATTTATATTCATGCCTGGAAAATCCCATGGACCGATGAACCTGGTGGGCTATAGACCATGGGGTTGCAAAGAGTCGGACACGACTGAGCGACTTCACACACATCACATGCTGCTCTTATAGAATCTGTGGATTCTAGATTAAGAATTCGTGACTAAGGAGTCCGGCTACTTTATTTACATGTGGTAAAACTGAGCGCCAGGCAGATGCAGGAATAGAATAGAAAACTTTCAGTCATAAGTTGGAGAGAGGCTCAAGTTCTGTTCTATTTTCTCCACTTTTATTTCTCTTCTCTTTCTTTGAGTGTCAGGCTCTGGTCTCATTCTCCTTCCCTTGGGCTTCCCAGGTAGCTCAGTGGTAAAGAATCCACCTGCCAATGCAGAAAATGTGGGTTTGAACCCTGGGTTGGGAAGATCCCCTGGAGAAGGAAATGGCAACCCACTCCAGTATTCTTGCCTGGAGAATCCCATGGACAGAGGAGCCTGGCAGGTTACAGTCCATGGGGTCACACATCAGATACGACTTGGCGACTGAAACAACAACTCCTTCTCTTCTTTACAGGCAAAGCCTCATAAAACCAAACTGGAGGAGGAGGGAGAAAAAACCGACAGACGGAGAGTTTTGTGGGATCTTCCACATCCAAACTAGGAGATGCAGGCAGAGTCTACACCAAAAGCAGTAAAGAACTTGGTCAATTTGTTGAAAAAAATTCAGTTCTTTTAGCCAAAAAAAATCAAATTATTCATGTTTTTATTTCTCAGCTGGATCAACCAACTTGTGCTCTATTGTAGCCGATTTTCCTTATTTCTGCATATTCATCAGCACTGATATGGTTTTAGCGCTGCTTGCTTTTATTTATCTTCTCTTGAAAGAAACCAGCTGAAACAGAGGTCAGAGTTTAAGGAAATTATTTCCTTGACAACATTCAACATTTACTACATTTCAACTTTATCCCAGCACTGAACCGAGTTACTATCTCCGCCTGGTGGGTATGTAGACATAAATGTCACTGATATGGAAGACTTTACGATTCGGAGGTTACTATGGACTAATCCTTGTCTAACTGGTTTTGCTTTTCCACCCTTAAATAATGAAGAGGTGACAAGGAAAGGCAGGGGTATGACCATTCATGGGCCAATGTCTGTCCTGTGTCACAAGTGAAAATTAACGTGGCCTCCGTGTTTGGCATTCAACATGTCGTTGGAAAAAGATGGAACAGTTACTCCTCATACTTTGCTATTCCTCTTGAAGGAGGGAGGCCTTTGGAACCAGAGGCCCTTCACGGCTCTTCTGTCACTGATTCTGTTAAGTGATTTGGGATGAAGGAGGCCCCAGAGTCCCCCAACTGTAATATGGGAAAATAAAATGTTGCTATCTGGAAAGGTAAACAAGAGATCAATAAAGAGCCCCCTACAAGCACACACAACAGGAACAAACCTCTGGGGTGTCCACACCAAGTGGGCGAATTCACACCAGAATTATCTTATGCTACTTCAAACCTTGCGTTTCTCTGGCACTCTCACACAGAGGACTGTAGCTGACGTTGGCCCCTGCTTGGGAAGGTCCTGGGTAGTGTTTCCCAGATTCAGGGCTGTTGTATATCACCTTCTTTTTTTTTTTTGGGGGGGGGTCAGAATAATGCTCTCTGAGTTGACTCAGACTTTTTTCCTTTTGAATAACTTTTCCCCTCATAAACTGAAAATTTAGTATTGATTGTTATAATTAAAGGACTGAAAGGAAATCCAACGAGTCCCTCCTGAAGGAGACCAGTCCATCCTAAAGGAAATCAGTGCTGAATGTTCACTGGAAGGACTGGTGCTGAAGCGGACGCTCCAGTACTTTGGCCACCTGATGCGAAGAGCTGCCTCCTTGGGAAAGACCCTGATGCTGGGAAAGATTGAAGGTGGGAGCAGAAGGAGCTGACAGAGGATGAGATGGTTGGATGGCATCACCCACTCAATGGACATGAGTTTGAGTAAACTCCGGGAGTTGGTGATGGACAGGGAGGCCTGGCGTGCTGCACTCCTCGGGGTCGCAAAAACTCGGACGTTACTGGGTGACTGAACTGAACTGATAGACATGTAACTATTAAAATGAAAATCGTTGTGTACCCTTAAGATCATTTTGCATACAGAGCATGTTGACCCTCCCGTGAGATGCCCTGGTCGTGGAGATCCTAGACACCGAGGTGTAGGTCCCGCCTGGGGATGGGAGTCTCTAGGAATGACGGCACTGGAGGGGTTTTATTTCTAGCTGCCAATAGGGACAGGGTAATGAAAAAAAAAAAAAAGCTGACTTGCCTCACACAGCAAACTGACTTGGGTTCCTGCCAGTCCTGCCCAGCCTTTCTCCCTTCCTACCTGGCTCGGTCTCCAGGTTGGGCCCCATCTGTGCCTTGAGCTTCAGCTGCAGGGCTTCCTTTTGGCCGCCAGCATGCACAGTGTAGATTTCCGCTTTAGTTCTTGTTGTTTGGCCTTTCTCTCCTGAAGGACCCGGGGCCTGGGGTGCCAATTGTATTGAGGGAAGCCCTAGTCTTTTTCTAGCCTCTTTCCTTGCCGGTCCTTGATTCCATTCATATCGCAGCAGCTGGGCTGGGGAGTTTAACCCGGGGCGGCTCCTGCTGTCCTCTGCACACTCTGTTGAGGAGCTATGCATCTGGAAAAGAAGGTTGGAAAGAGAAAAGCCAGAATGAGCAGGTTTCCTGTTGGTTTAAGGCTCCCTAGGTGTGAGGGCAAGTCCTGGCGCTGCTCAGAGACCTCCGTGCCTCTGGTGGGAAGTAAAAGCCACGGGAGGGAGGACTCAGCCTGGCCATGAGGCGAGGACTCAGCCTGGCCATGAGGCGAGGACTCAGCCTGGCCATGAGGCGAGGACTCAGCCTGGCCATGAGGTGGTCGCCTCGCTCCCTTTCTGTGCAGCACGCAGCCGTGGCCAGGGCTGTCAGGTGGGGCCAGAAACCAGGTCCAAAGCTGAGATGCCTTTGTCCTGCGGCTGGAGGGAGCTGTGGGAAGGCAGCCGGAGAGCCCAAGCTGGTGTCACTTTGCCTGGCGAGCTCTGAGGTCAGGGCAGCCTCGTGCAGGAGGACTGTGGCGGGCAAAGGGGTGCACGCAGCATGCTGGTGCCGGAGGTGGGTGCTGGAAGGGCGGCTGCCCTGAGGATGAATGGAGGAGACAGCGCTGAAGCGCTGGGGTGCTGGGTGGCCTTAGAATCCTTAGCCTCTCTGAACTCTATTCTCATTGGTAAAATATTATGTCTGCAAGAGACACAGCAGAACCTAGACTGAGTTCAGCAGATCTCTTCCAATCTCAGCATTCTTTGAACGGATTTTACGTGACTCAGACCCTTCATTCAACATGTATTCCATGTTCTCCTCACTTTGAGCAAACTTTGTCTTCTTTGTCAAGAAGATAGTGATGTGTTGGGGATGAAGTTTCTCCATGATGCTCAGGTGCAAGAATGGTCATATTGCACTCTTTTTTTAAGAAAAAAATTCAAGTTCCAAATTGTCCCTCAAGAGTGGTGATGCTCAACAGGACTCATTAACGGAGTACCTTCTCTTTAGGGACAGTGAGGCCTCCCTGGAGGATGGCTCAGCCCAGAAAATTCAGAGAGAGAGATCTCCCCCCTCCAGCTTATCAGGGTCATTTATTATCTGGGCAGAATGGTCCCTGGTAAGGCTGGAGGCTCCGTTCCCCGCGCCTGCTCCCCCACTCTGCCTCTGCCCAGTGCAGGCAAGGTGGCCAGGTTCTTGTGGCTGGGCAACTCAGCACCGCTCACAGCTACCTGCCACTTCTCTAGAGAGCCTGCCATCTTCAAGGAACTGCTTCAGGGAACTGCATGGCTTTCAGCCTCTTGCACATCTTGCTGCCTCGTCTGGCCCCTTTCTTCATTCCAGGGAAGTCACCCCCAGGTCTCACATTCACCTTCTTCACCTGCAGGACACCACCTCTGCCTCCTCTCACCTCAGCTGTGAACCCAGGCACACAGCAGGGTTCTTCACTCCTAACAACCATTTGGAGAAGCCCAATATGTTTTTTCCAGTTGTCATGTATGGATGTAAGAGTCGGACTATAAAGAAAGCTGAAGACAGAAGAATTGATGCTTTGGAACTGTGGTGTTGGAGAAGACTCTTGAGAGTCCCTTGGACTGCAAGGAGATCCAACCAGTCCATCCTAAAGGAGATCAGTCCTGGGTGTTCATTGGAAGGACTGATGTTGAAGCTGAAACTCCAATACTTTGAGAACTTGATGCGAAGAACTGACTTGTTGGGAAAGACCCTGATGCTGGGAAGGATCTAAGGCAGGAGGAGAAGGAGATGACAGAGGATGAGATGGTTGGATGGCATTACCAACTCAACGGACATGAGTTTGAGTGAACTCCGGGAGTTGGTGATGGACAGGGAAGCCTGGCGTGCTGCAGTCCATGGGGTCACAAAGAGTCCGACACGACTGAGCAACTGAGCTGAACTGAAATAAACACTTGAAAGGAGAGGCTGGGAGGGAGTTGCCCCCCTGGTATCCCAAAGACTCACTTGCAGCCCCAGAAGCTTAAAAGTCATCCCAGTTCTTCAAGGTGGGACCAGGAAACACAGCACAAAGGCTGACTCATTCATTCACTAGATATTACTACAGTAATATGAGCAATATCGAATGTGATATCTCAGTGGATTTTCCTGCCGCAGAAGCAGCGGGCCATGAATTCCCTGTCTCTCGCCTCCCCGACACCCGGACGCTGCGCTGCACTGACAAACTCTTCCTCCAGTTTCCTAAGAGGTGGCGCCCCCTTTCGTTCTTTCAGCCCAGCCGGTTAGACTTGCCAGGATCAGGCTCCAAAGCCATTCTCCTTCTTGAAACTCCATCTTTGCCTCTTGCAGGTGTGTGTTCCCTTCAGACAGTAAGCTTATTCGTTTCGCTGCCATACATTAAAAAGGAAATCTGTGACCTCATGTTCCCTGGAAAATATCCCATGTCCCCTCCCCCCTTACCCAAACTTCTTAGACGAGGAACACGTACTCAGTGTGGCCACTCGAGGTGCCGTTCATTCACTATGCACCCCTGCAGTCTGGCTTGTGCCCTTGTTAAGGCCCCCAGTGCTCTTCTAATGACAAACTCCAATGGGCGTTTTCCAGTCTTTGTTTTGAGATGCGTTTCTGGGGCATTTGGTGACGTGGATTGTGCTCACTGCTGCTCCCCCAGGGTAACAGCACCGTTCCCAGTTTGTCCCGTTCATTTCTGTTTCTTCTTAATGACAGGCTCCTCTCTGCACCCACCACTCACATAGTATGCTCCCTAGGTGTCTGTTTCCAGCTCACTGCTTCTCATTGGAGCTACTCTTCTTGGGTGAATTTATCTCCTCTCTGGAGTTCAGCTACCACCTGTATGCTAATGACCCTCTAATTTGATCTCCTGCTCAGATTCCTTCCCCAAGCTTCAGACTCACCAGTTCCATTACCTGTCAGGTACCTTCCCTGGAGAGTCATCAGAAGACACGACTGAGCAACTGAGCTGAACTGAAATAAACACTTGAAAGGAGAGGCTGGGAGGGAGTTGCCCCCCTGGTATCCCAAAGACTCACTTGCAGCCCCAGAAGCTTAAAAGTCATCCCAGTTCTTCAAGGTGGGACCAGGAAACACAGCACAAAGGCTGACTCATTCATTCACTAGATATTACTACAGTAATATGAGCAATATCGAATGTGATATCTCAGTGGATTTTCCTGCCGCAGAAGCAGCGGGCCATGAATTCCCTGTCTCTCGCCTCCCCGACACCCGGACGCTGCGCTGCACTGACAAACTCTTCCTCCAGTTTCCTAAGAGGTGGCGCCCCCTTTCGTTCTTTCAGCCCAGCCGGTTAGACTTGCCAGGATCAGGCTCCAAAGCCATTCTCCTTCTTGAAACTCCATCTTTGCCTCTTGCAGGTGTGTGTTCCCTTCAGACAGTAAGCTTATTCGTTTCGCTGCCATACATTAAAAAGGAAATCTGTGACCTCATGTTCCCTGGAAAATATCCCATGTCCCCTCCCCCCTTACCCAAACTTCTTAGACGAGGAACACGTACTCAGTGTGGCCACTCGAGGTGCCGTTCATTCACTATGCACCCCTGCAGTCTGGCTTGTGCCCTTGTTAAGGCCCCCAGTGCTCTTCTAATGACAAACTCCAATGGGCGTTTTCCAGTCTTTGTTTTGAGATGCGTTTCTGGGGCATTTGG
Organism: Madoqua kirkii; assembly: GCA_006408675.1. NCBI lineage: Eukaryota > Metazoa > Chordata > Mammalia > Artiodactyla > Bovidae > Madoqua > Madoqua kirkii. The sequence goes on along the minus strand of SJYC01081583.1, from coordinate 6,588 downwards.
TGACGTGGATTGTGCTCACTGCTGCTCCCCCAGGGTAACAGCACCGTTCCCAGTTTGTCCCGTTCATTTCTGTTTCTTCTTAATGACAGGCTCCTCTCTGCACCCACCACTCACATAGTATGCTCCCTAGGTGTCTGTTTCCAGCTCACTGCTTCTCATTGGAGCTACTCTTCTTGGGTGAATTTATCTCCTCTCTGGAGTTCAGCTACCACCTGTATGCTAATGACCCTCTAATTTGATCTCTGCTCAGATTCCTTCCCCAAGCTTCAGACTCACCAGTTCCATTACCTGTCAGGTACCTTCCCTGGAGAGTCATCAGACTTTTCAGATTGGAGTTTTCAAAAACCAAGTAGCACATCCCTCCAAACTCAGTCTGTCTCTGTTGCGTCACCACCCGGTGATCCAGGTTATAAAATAATAGCCTTAACGCTTCTGTCTTTCTCACCCTCTTCATCCAGCTGATCACTACATTCTGCTGGTTTCCCCTCCCTTGGATTCCTTAAAACCATCCTCCCATCTGCCCATGCTCCTGTTATCAAACGTGCCTTCTCTTGCTGGATTAGCACAGCCACCTCAGCTGGCTTCCTGGTTTCTAGACTTGCTCAGTTCAGAGCTACCTCAGTGATCCACATGAAACACAAGTCTGACCCCGTCCCTCTCTGCTTCCTGGAATCGACACAAGCAAGTTCAGCTTCCCTTCCGGGCACACATGGCCCTCTGTGGCCGTCTCTTGCCTAATTCTCAGGCCTTGGCTCCTCCCACTTGATTCCAGCAACAGCCATCCGGCGGTGGTTCCTTGTACACATCTCATTTTCCCTCTATTCTTTGCTTCTGCTTTTAAAATTAAGTGTCAGACTGGTATTATAAGGGAAGTTTCAAGTTCATCTGCTATTAAATATTAGAGGCTCTGTGCTTGGGGAGGGAGGAAAGAGAAAAGACTCACAGTTACATTCTCATTTCAGCCCCCTTTTTACCCCACACAGACAAAACGTATACTGGGCTTGCTAGATTTGTGGGTTCTACTCATTTAAAGCTGCTAATAAGTATTTCAGTGCCCGCTCGGTGTTCACACCAGGCTGTTCTTCCAAACTGAGGAGACTCTTGTTTGTTACGAAGAGTGTGCTGCCCTCTAGAGGTGGCTTTCAGAAACAGAGCCGCTACCCCCTTAGCGTACGTACTCTGTGGTTTCCCCTGTGAAGGTACTTCATAGTAAGACCTGCGCTATTACTGCTGTTTGTCCAAAATGTGCTTTCCCCAGTTGCATATTTTGATTCACAGAATTTTTATGTGCTTCCATAATAGGGTTTGGGGATAAAGCACAGGGTGTGCCTCCAAGGGCACTCAATTTGGAGTTAGAGAACTCAAGTTCCAGTTCAAGTTGTTCCACTAAAGCCTCCGATCTTAGATCTCTGACCTGTTAAACTAGGAGTGCAAGACCTTATCCAGAAAGTGGACTTATCTGAAATTATATTTTGGCAAGAAAAAGCTGGGAACAGACTTACCAATAAATACTTGTTATACACTAAGTATATACAAGGCACTAGGCTAAAAGCTGCTTTGCAGAGGTTATATATTCACATTTGATCTCTAGACAGTTAAATGAAAAATATTTGAAAAGAATCTGGAAGACATTCAAGGTTTCCATTTAAATGGAGGAGTTTAACCCTGACCCTGAAAATAAAACTGAGCTAAAACAAATTAAAACTTACTCTGAGGTTTTCAAGAGTCTATTACAATATGAAAGCAAAAGTTAATCACACAACCACACACACACACACACAGACACACACACTTTGTCAGTAAGCTCTGGTGTAAACTACTTTTAGCCTGATCTTCCCTCCTCTGTTTTCAACCAAAAGAAGAAAAAGGAAGTCTTTCATTTAATGACTGAGCCAACTGTGATTTCTCTGTATCTGTGTAATGATGACTGATGGTGGGTTAAAATTAGATTTATTACCTTACAATGGCAGTGGACTCCTGAGGATTTCTTTGAATCTTCCCCGAGAAAGGGAAAAATGATTAAGACACCATTCGTGTTCATAGTCAGACTGGGAAGAAGAGGCCACAGAGCCCAGCTGGGAGACGAGAGGTCTGTGCTCTTGTGAACCCTGGGGGTCTGGGCGCCAGGTGAGTCTTCTGCGTTGTGGGAGCCACATCTGTATGCTGGGCCTACAGTCCTGCTTCTGTGCCGTGTGATGCCCATGCTCCCTTTGGCATCTGCCTCTTTAGGTGGGAGATGCTGCCAAGGTCAGAGCTGGCCTGCTGTGCCAGGAGACGGGTACGGCGACTGAGTGGATAGAATCTTCTTCTCAGTTACATGTCTTGGCGTCTTTGGACTGATTTCTCACATCAAGCCCATCATTTTCCCTCTCTTCATCAGTTTTACTCTCTGTAAACTGCCGACGTCCTATGGACAGTATTGGAGAGATGTGCCTAAGAGAGTATCCCAGACATTTTGAACACATACAAGGCACTCTTACTTAAAATTATCTCTTTAGATTCTATAGCTAAGGAACCCTTTAAAAATCTTTTGGGGGCCTTGACCTACTCCACTTAGAATTCCTTGCTGGAGGCACAACTGGGGAGTAGGTCTTGGACTGAGAAATGAAGAGAGTGAATAGACTTGATTAATGGTGCCTATATTCTCCTTCCAGAAAATCGTGGCACAACTGTTGGTTAGACCATGGTCGTTAAGAAATTCTCAGTGTCATCCTCCACATGTCAGGCTGAAAACACCAAAACAAAGAAAGAGAAACCAAAATGCAAGAACTGAATTTTATCCTGCTCTCATATTTCAAATGCATTTCAAAGTTTGGTTCCAAATCCTCTGAAGGTAAGACCCTTTGCTTGCTGTTCCATCGCTCTCTGATCTCTGACAATCACTGTAGGCTATTTCCTCCACCCATGTCATGTTTTGCACTACTTACTATTCTCCTCTTTCCTTTGTTTTTTCTTTGTAATGCTGATTTACCCTATTAATAGAACTTTAAGTTTGGTGGAGTGAGGTCAGTGTAGGTAGCTTGTAAGACCTAACTATTTTTCGGTTCAGTTCAGTCGCTCAGTCGTGTCTGACTCTTTGCGAGCCCATGAATCGCAGCATGCCAGGCCTCCCTGTCTATCACCAACTCCTAGAGTTCACTCAGACTCACGTCCATCAAGTCAGTGATGCCATCCAGCCATCTCATCCTCTGTCGCCCCTTTCTCCTCCTGCCCCCAATCCCTCCGAGCATTAGAGTCTTTTCCAATGAGTCAACTCTGTGCATGAGATGGCCAAAGTACTGGAGTTTCAGCTTTAGCATCATTCCCTCCAAAGAAATCCCAGGGCTGATCTCCTTCAGAATGGACTAGTTGGATCTCCTTGCAGTCCAAGGGACTCTCAAGAATCTTCTCCAACACCACAGTTCAAAAGCATCAATTCTTCGGTGCTCAGCCTTCTTCACAGTCCAGCTCTCACTGGATAATATGGAATGCTAAGTCTGGAGGAGGAAAAGTTGTTTGTATCCCTGCTCCCACAAAAACACACTTCTCTGTGATTCAGTCTATGTTTCTGGTGGGGGGGCGGGGCCACTTCACGTGTGCAGCATGTGGAATCTTAGATCCCTGGTCACAGGTCAAACCCATGCTCCCTGCATTGGAAGGGCAGAGTCTTAACCACCAGACCACCAGGGCAATCCCATGAGTTCTGGTCTAAAGAGACTCTTGCCTCTTCAATGTCAGGACTATGATTTGGTGGATGGTCTCACAGCTCTTTCGAGGGAGAACCCATTGCTCTTCCTGGCAGAGGGGCCGCGTGGTGAGCAGGAAGCGGACGCCCTGCCCAGAGGCCAGGGTAATGGGAAACGCAGGCACATCCTGTTCCTGGGAGGCCTTGCACCTGGTTGCTTGTGCTCTGGAGACTTGGCTTCTGGTGTTTGTGTGCAGACCTTTGGACCTTGGCAAGGCACCTGTGTTGCTGTCTTGACGCGTGTGCTAGCCTGGCTCTGGTTGTGTGTGTGGTATGGCAGTGGAGCCCGCCTGGACTCTCTCTGCTGGGTTTCCGAAGCACTTTACTCAGAAATAGAAACTGTTACTTGAGCAAAACAGTAAATTTTCTTTCCTAATTCTTGCCTGAAGAATGAGGGGATAGGTTTCTGGCTTTAGTGGTGACTTTTAAAGTTTCTACCTATTGTCAGATACCTATGCAGAATACTTTTAGCTGTGTAACTTGAATAATATATACCAGGAAAATACCATCAGAGGCTTTTGATAACATAGTGCCAAGTGAGGATAATAGCTTAATGATCCCAAGAAAAATCTTTTCAACAGCTTGGTGCTTGGTATTTGTATCAGTAAATGGAACCAAAATGTAAAAGCAATATGAATAACAAAACCTTCCTCACTAGAGCTTTGGGAAGGATGCCAGGTAGTCCTCATGAATTATTTTAAATCTCCTGGAAGGAGGGCCATTTTAAACTCAAGTTATTGCTGTCACTCATTCTTTATCATGACATTGCACACTGTAAATGGAAAATGAAAGGGTGGACGAGTTACATGATGAAGCGAAAACCACACAGTGAGCTGGGGAAAACCCCTAAAAGCAAAGAGGTTCATTTGTTTCATCAAGAAACACAGCCGTATCTGGGCAAACCCCCAGAGTTTAAAGTGACAAGGACACTTAACATAGACCCTGAGTTCACAGACATGTGGCAAATAACATAGTTACACTGGTGCCGTGCACGCAAAATCACCACGGTCCTTTTCTTCGGAGGAGACAGGAGGTGGGACTTGCTTGGAATGAGACTCTCCTGTGGTTGATTTGTGGGTGCAGGGAGCAGGTGACCTTGGGGAACCTACCCCCCTCCAGGTTCCTGATGGAGACCGGGGAGAGAGGCTGCGGGTGGGAAGGGACAGATGCCTTGAGCTCTGCATGGTGGATCCTAAACTTCATTCCCCCAGACATTTGAAGTCTGGCTTGAACTCATGGCCTTTCAACCAGAAAATCATTACAGAAAGACATTATGACAACAGGCTGTGGAACGGAGAAGATGACAGGGTGAGACTTGTGAGCAGTCAGTATGAAGAGAAAGAAGGAGATTCAGCCAAGTATTATCTTTACTGTTTGCCCCAAGGTTATTTTTTGCTACACATAATGACAACAGTTAAAAGGACACAATATTATCTAATTTGTGCTGCTGTCTCCCAGGACCTGGAACATATTCTGCAGGAGCCCACTTTTATCTTGAGGGTCCTCTGGCTAACAGTTCCCTTTCAACTCAGGTCTTTGTGGAAGGAGCTTGATGCCGAAAACCACTGGTTCCTTTTGCCCTCACCTCCCCCTGGTGGTTACCATGTTTTTCATCTTTGTTCCAAGTTATACCAGTCTGGTTCAATTTTTATTTCTGTTAATTTTTAATGGCTTAGTAACTCAATGATCCTGGCTTTGAATCTCTTGAATGTGGATTGTCAGTAAGGACTGAATCAGCCTGTTGGCTCCAAACAGACTCTGAAATCCAGTAACACTCATGGTGTGTTTATTTACTCAGGTGGCTATTGGATCCCAGAAGGAGAAATGGCCAAAGAGTAGAATCCAGTCAAAGCATCTTTGGTTGCCAAGAGAGTTCTGGTTGCATAATCTCTGCCCTCATGGAAGCATTCTCCCTTCCAAGGAGGATGTGACTGTCCTCTTTTCTTATCGCTTACTTTATTTTACAGGAAGCTTTTATATCCTCCCAACCAGTAATCATATCAGATTTGGTTCTAAGCTCTACAAAGAAAATGCTATGATGATTTTCTGATTAGAAATTAACTTATATTGCAGCTGTAACTCTACATGCTGAGCCTTATGCAGAATAATGGAAATTAACTGAGTCATTAATTTGTATCTAAGTGTTACCATCACCACATATGCTGAGGGAAGCATTAGTGAGTGTACTTGAGATGTATTTACATGGAAAAAAGTAAAACAGTGTAATAGAGAAATTCTGGCCCTAGAATTAATAAGATCGTAGTTTGTTAAACTCTACTGCCTAAACTATTACATACAAAAGGATACTTTGTTCATAGCATGTAAATAATCATGATTCTCAGTGGGAATTATTTGCATTTTAATTGTCACCAGTAATGAAGAGTTTGTATCTTACTCATCCCCTTGTCATTGGAAAGGATACGTTACCATAATTTACATTTTTATCATAAGAATGTTATCCTAAAAATTTTGGTTACAATCTCCTTTTGTAGAATGACTTTCTATCTGACTCTGTTTTGTTTTGTTTGTTTAAATCAACTGTTGTTACAGTTGATTAAGCTCAACGTGGCTTTTCTGAAAGCCAGCCTGAAGGTTGAATTAGGGATAACAACTTTCACTTTGAGGAGAGGAGCTGAATTTGAGTTCTCATTAGTGTGAGCGCCAGAATAACAACCCACGGTCTTCCTTAATATAGTGGCTCCATTTACATACCATATCCTCAGACTACCTCTACTATGACTTTCTTACTGTTGTTCCTTAAAATGATGCATCTCTCGCTTAAATAAACTTTCCTTAAGTGGAACTTTTAGATAATGACTTCAGACGAAAAACCAGAATTCCCTGCCACAATAGAAGGTAACCAT